>CM057340.1:119244214-119555575 GCA_030015575.1 Agapanthus africanus | reverse complement strand
ACGGTAGCTAACTAGTGCTTATTTGCTAGCACACGATGCGATTGGATTAGGGTATTCGTACGGCGTAGTTTATCCTCCGTCAAGGGTCATAGAGTGGGTTTAATTCAATCAGGAAATGATGGGTTGAACTTGACTAGCGGACTATGGGTAGTTTGGCCTCCGTCAAGGTCATAGGACGCTAGGGGTAAAATATTATTGGGAATTTCAAGTGTTTAAATTTGCAATGAGATTGCATACCTTCTATGAGATAGTTGGATCCCGATCCGATACCGACCGCTGCGAGTAAGAGTTACTCCTGGGAGAGTTTTACACATTACAATTAGCCGATCAAGTAGGTGTCTAGAAAGGTGTTAACGGGGTTACGCCCGTGGGAAAACTAGGTTACTTTAATTAGGTCCGTGCGAAAGCACGGGGAACCTCTCTCAAAGTACAAGCACTGGCCTGGCTGAAAGATTGGTGAACTCGTAGAGTGTAATTAATCCCGGCTAGTCTTTCCTTTAGGGTTTGAAGGAAGATTTGACTAAAACAGTGGGAGACATCCTGATTAGATAAATTGATAACCAATCTAATCTTGTAAAAGCGCACGCTGAGCGTTTTCTTCTCTCTCTCTCCTGGTTGCGACTATGTTACGCCTTAATCAAGATAATAATACGGATTTATTGACCGAACCCGCTTGTTATATTGAGCTGGAGAACGTTGGTCCCGCTCCAATTTATATTGTATAAGACAGAGCAGGAAATAGTGGATTACCAGAATTCCCGTGCCGCCCAAACGAAGAAAGTGCATGTTGATGCATCTTCTCGGGTGTGTTCATTATACAGAACTGTTTCTCAATATCCTTTACGTCCTGGGTATTTGATACCGGATCAGGATCCCACATATGTAATTTGTTATATGGCTACAGATAGGTAGAGAACTGAGAACGGGTGATAATTTCATGAGATAGAAACGGTGCAAGTGTTGCAGCCAAGTCTGTTGGTAGTTATCACCCTGTATTACCAGAATACATTGATTCTGAACGAATGTTTTTAGATACCAAACATGAAATACAACATCATATCAGTCTCTTTATAAGTAAAGAAAGGATATAATTTTGTATTGTTGGATAATGTTTTGAACATTTCTTATATAAAGAGTTGATCGGTTCAGACACGTTATCTAGAATCATAGACGTTCTAAATCAAACCACAGCTCTTAACGTACAGAACACACACGAAAGGAAGAGTTCAGAAATGAACGAATCCTTCTTGAGGCATTGTAGACTAGGTCATATCAATGCGACCCCGACTAGCTGAAGTTACATATTGATGCATATTTAAATTAGTTTGAATTTACATCCTATGAAACTTGCCGGTCATGTCACAGAGATAAGATGACCACAGCTCCGTTTATTGGAAACAGAGAAAAGAGTTAGTGAACTCTTGGGATTGATACATACTGATGTATGAAGGTCCCCAGTCTACAAATGCCAGGACCGGTTCTTTATACTTCATTACATTCACTGATGATCTCTCAAGATTCAAACATATGTTCCTGTTGAAACAAAAGTCTGAAACTTTTGAGATAATCACAGAATATAAGTTAGAAGTAGAGAACCAAAAACGGGTACAAGTATTATGTCCTTTGATGAGATCAAGGAGGAGAATACTTGAGCACGGAATTCTTGGACTATTCTAAAGGAGAATGAGATTCTCTCTCAGCTTACTCCTCCGAATACACCACAGCACGTCGGTGTATCGGGGAGGAGCAAATACACCATATTTGATATGGGTGTGCTCTATGATGAGTACTACTGAGTTGCCTATTTTCTTTTGGGAGTTATACACTTGAAAAGCTACATACCTATTGAATAGGTTTCCAATCAAATCAGTTGCCTACCACTTCATATGTGATATGGAATGGAAGAGCCCATATCTTAAGTATGTTAAGATTTAGGGTTGTCCAGCTTATGTCTAAAAGCAAAATCCGGACAAGCTCGAGGCAAAGTCAGTTCTATGGAAGTTTGTTGGATATCCCAAGCATTCGCAAGGGAATATCTTCTACAAACCGAGGACAAAAGATATTTTGTTTCTCAGCATGCCACCTTTGTGAAAGGGAATTTCTTATGAAGAAATTATTGGTCATGAGGTAGAACTGGAAAGAGTTCCAGCTATACAAACTGCAGCTGATGATTTGGTAGAACCAAAGGATTCAATAGTTTCCAACGAAGCTCAGCCTCTCCGCCGATCTAGTAGGGTTCCTCACCTACCTGAGAGATACTTCGGTTTTCTCTATAACAGTGGGAGCGAGGATTGCATCATGAGATGATGACCCAACTTGTTTCGAGCAGGCCATCAGGAGTGGGACTCTGTAAGAATGGCTGGATGCTTAGCGATCTGAGATGGAATCCTTATACACCAACAAAGTATGGATTTTGGTTTCTCTATCTGAAGGGTTAAATCCCCATCAGGAGCAAGTATATCTTGAGAAGCTTACTTGGTGTACATGGAAAAGTTGAGACTTCCAAAGCTATGCTTAAAGTCCATCCAGATCCTACTTGCCACGACTACATACCATGACTATGATATCTGGCGGTTGGGTGTCATGACTGCTTTTCTAAATGATGATTTGGAAGAGAGCGTCTATAAGTATATAGCCAGATGGCTTCATAGACAGTGGGAGCAGCGGAAACGTGTGCAAGATGTTTTATGTGATAAAGCAGGCATCGCGGAGTTGGAACATCTGTTTTGATGTGGTAGTCAAAGAGTTTGACTTCATCAAAAAGGTAGATGAACATTGTATATACAAAAAAGGTTGTAGGGAGTATGGTGGTGATCTTCGTAGAGCACATGGATGATATACTCTTGATAGGGAAAGTGTTTCCTATGCTACGCTCGGTCAATCTCCGCTTATCACAAGCATTCTCTATATAGGATCAAAGCGATACCTCCTAAAATCTTGCTTTTTGGATCTATGAGATAGATCTAATTGGATGTTAGGATTCTCACTAGGTATAGTGAGATGGTATCAATCGATCCTGGGGAGAATCACTGGAAAGGTTCCAGGGTGATAAGGACGACTAAATGCCAGTCGCAGGCATTGTCTTTACCCTCAGTGGAGGGACGGTATGTTGGAAGAGTTCCAAGCCAGATACCGTGACTTACTTGACGATTAGAGGAAAGATACATCGTTACCAAGGATGCTACCAAAGAGGTAGTCTGGATATATATTAGTTCATGAGATGAACTTCGTTGCTACCATTGTGTGACAATGGAGTTGTGGCTTATGCCAAGGAACCCCCGTCCCATCAGAAATCCAGATATAATTCTTAGGCAGTATCACCTGATCATGGAGATGGTTGATCTCTAGGGAGATCGAGGTTAGGAGAGTAGATACAGAGGACAACAGCGTGGATCCACTCACAAAGGCCTTTTTTCCCAGTAGAGACTTTTATAGGATGGTTGAGTATGAGATACTTCAACCATAGCTAATTGTTGTGTATGTGATACCACAACAGATGGCCCTAGTGCAAGTGGGTGATTGTTAGTTATATGTATGCCCTAGACCAATTACTGTACATATGATGCATATTGTAATAGATGCTTGGACATATATAGGGAGGACTTTCTTGCTCGACATGATAGTATGCTATCTGGTTGAACTTTATCTTAACATGTACTCTGATTGTCTCTATGTTACATGTTAATAAAGCCCTTAGGATATATACTCGACTACTGGGACTATGATGAGATCATACTAGTGGGGCCACGGTAGTCGACGAGTACATCCTATAACTGTTCCTAGTCGAGGGTGTATCGAGATAGGGCATCGATACACCAGAGTAGACTAGCGTATACGCATCTTAACCCATATGATGGGCGATGGATGATCCCATATCCATCGGTGTTTGACATCAAGGATGGTATACGGATGCTCAGTAGAGACTGGGTACACTGGACGGACTCGTCGTGAACTCCCATATGGTATTATACACCACATCAGATGGCAGTTCTCTAGTGACACTGGTACAGGTTAGTCTGTAGACCCGAGATCGTCATAGAGTCTTGTGTTATTCCTACTGTGCTTTGATTTCCATCATTCCACGTCCAAGAGGGCATGCAAAAAGGTGGCTTTTGGGTACAGTCCCGAATCACATAGAGGCAATGAGCGATAGGAGAGGATTCGTCTCTCCCGGTATAGGGAGTTGATGTTGCGCTGTGTTCGATTGGCTATAACTAGAAATCCCTGGCCAGAGTTGCTGAGATTTACTTGTAAGTGTTATCAGTAGTTTCTCGAACTGTTATGGACCTCATATCGACACGACTTATCAAGCTAGTGGGGTCTGACATTTAGCACCCCTAGGCGAGATATGCGACATATCAAACGAAGAGACCGGACTGTACGGGAGTGTTACTGGTTGGATTCGCAGGAGAAAGTATAGGCTTGCTTGTTGATCTTCTGATCACTCAATACATGGGTGGCTGTTACGTTTAGCTGACCGCTTGCAGCTTGTGGGTGTTTGATATGATCATCACCTACTGCCGGCGTATTGACGATTCTTTAGAGTCCTACACAGAGGTTTCTTGACTCAGGCAAAACCGAGTAGGAGCACATATATGATATGTGCGGGACTGAGAACAATACGTGTATATGATACCGTATTAGATTCTCGCGATATGAGATATCGGCCGGGTATATGTGATATAGCCGGGTCATCAGATCAAGTGTTGATTCGATGAACTGATACAGATTATATTAGTCGTTTATTTGTGAAATAGCCGGATTATCGGATCAAGTGTTGATTCGATAATTTAATGTATAATTATATATTTGATATATTAAATTACATTAACTGATATAATCTCACTAAAAGATTCTTTTTCTTACTCGGGTAATACATTTATATATATGCGATATATGTTAATTGTATTATTTTATTTTGTTACAATAAATATTGTATATGTGATATATAATATTGTAACATGTTAGGGTTATTAATGCAACGTGTTTAGTGGAGATTAAACATGATTAAAGTTTGATTTGGGTTAATTTTTTCTAGAAGATTCCAGAAGGTTTTCTTTTGTTTCTTGCTAAAGATATTTTCTAAAGATATTTCTTATGATATTTGTTATCCCAACCCAACCCTTGACCATGGTTAAGTCTCTACATGGGTTAAGTTATCATACTTAACCCATGATTGCATTTCTAACATCACCACAATTCATTATTCATCACAAAGTAAAAATTCTTCTTCTTCTTCCTTTGAAAAAGCTTTCTAGCTTTTTGGTTAGTGATGAAAATGAGTGAGATTAAGAAAACAAATGAGAGCTAAAATCCGACTTCATCATCCTAATCTATCCTAGCCATTTAGATTAGGATGTTCACTTTATTTAGTGAGTGAAAGCTTGTGTTATAGAAACTTCAAGGTAGATCATCTTAGTTATCAAAGATCGGAAGCAAGCTTGCATCTTTCTCTTCATGGAGTCTCTCTAGAGTCCAGAAACTCGATGATCGCAGCGAAGGGACCTCAACACGGAGCTTTAGAAGTGAAGGACTGGACTGCAAAGGTTGTAATCCCAAACTCTTAGATGTTAAAGTGTGTAATATACTTTGTTTCGCCTAATCTCTAGTTTAAAGATCTTAGTTAGGGTTGTTCGGCACGTCTAAATTTTAAATCGGGCATGGTTGATGCCTTATAGACCCTTGTGAGAGTGCTTATCATCCCTGCACAGTTATTGGACGCTCAATGGTAGAAATCTTGCTCATCTCATGAACAAGTAAAGTCCAGACAACCTCTTTGGTAGCATCGTTGGTAGCAATGTATTCAGCCTTTATCGTCTAGTATGCCACGGTATCTAGCTTGGAACTCTTCCAATCATACCGTCCTTCCACTGAGGGTAAAGACAATGTTTGTGACTGACTTTCAGTCGAACTTATCACCCTGTAAGCTGGAACCAAGAACATTCTTTTAGTGCTTCTCAAGTACTTAAGAATGTCCTCCACAGCTGTCCAGTTATTCTCCCAAGATCCGATTGATTCCTGATCACTACACCTAGTGAGTCATCTATATCTGGTCTGGTACATAACATCGCATACATGATAGAGCCTACTGCCGAAGCATAGGGTATCCCTTGCACGCGACTGATCCATGAGAAAGTGAGCGAACCACCATGCTTAGAATCCTCCATACTAAACCCCTTTAGTATGGTGTTAAAGTACCTGGATTTGGGACACTCCCAACATCCATATAGATCTATCCTCATAGATCATAATCCATAAGATGTAGTAGGTATCATCCAGATTTTATATTGAGAATCCTCGTGATAAGAGGAGCTTGACCGAGTATAACATAGGAAACACTTTCCTATCAAGAGTATGTCATCTACGTACAATACGTGGAAGACAACCTCACTCTCTACAGCCTTCTTGTATATATAAAGTTCATCTACCTTTTTGATGAAGTCAAACACTTTGACTACTACATCAAAACAGATGTTCCAACTCCATGATGCTTGTATTGATCCTGATGGACTTAAGCATAGCTTTGAAAGTCTCAATTTTTCCATCTACACCAAGAATCTTCTCAAGATCCATTTGCTCCCAATGGTTTTACCCCTTCAGGTGCAACATGCAAAGTCATACTTTGTTGGTGTACATGGATTCCATTTTTGATCGCATAGCATCCAGCCTTTTCACAGAGTCGCCACTCGTGATGGCCTGCCTGAACCTAGTTGGCCATCATCAACCATGATGCAATCCTCGCACCCACTGTCACCGAGAAGGCCGTAGTATCTCTTAAGTGGATGAGGAACCCTACCAGATTCACGGAGAGGCTGAGGTTCGTTGGAGACTATTGAATCCTTTGGTTTCACCAAATCATCAGCTGTTAGTTTGTGTAGCTGGAACTCATTCCAGTTCTACCTCATGACCACTAATTTCTTCACAAGAAATTCCTTTTTTTAAAAGGTGGCATGCTGAGAAACAAAAGTCCTTTTTCTCCTCAGAGTGGTAGAAGATATTCCCTCACAAATGTTTGGGATATACTAACAAACTTATACAGAACTGACCTTGCCTCAAGTTTTTCCGGATTTTGCTTTTCAACATAGGCCGGAAAACCCCATATCTTAACTCGTTTAAGACATGGGCTCTTTCCATTTCATATCTCATATGGAGTCATAGGTACTGATTTGGATGGAACCCCATTCAATAGGTATGCAGCTTCTCAAGTGCATAACCCCAAAAGCAATAGGTAACTCATCAGTACTCATCATAGAGCGCGCCATATCTCATAGGGTGCGATACCTCCACCTCGATATACCGTTGTGCTGTGGTGTATGCGAAGGAGTAAGCTGAGAGAGAATCCCATTCTCCTTTTAGAAAATCCAGGAATTCCATGCTCAGGTATTTTTCTCCTCGGTCACATCGAAGGACTTCAATACTTCTACCTGTTTGGTTTTTCAACTTCAAGCTTATATTCCTTGAATTTCTCAAAAGTTTCAGACTTATGTTACAACAGGAACATATGTCCGAATCCTGAGAGATAGTTGATGAATATAACGAAGTACGAAGAACCAAGCCTGGCATTTGTAGATATAGGACCATATACATCATCATGTATCTATCCCAAGAGTTCACGAACTCTTTCTTTGTTTCCAGTAAACGGAGTATTGGTTAATTTACCTCTGAGACAAGACTAGCAAGTATCATAAGATGAAAATTCGAACAGATTCAAATATTCATCTGTAAGTAACTTAGCTGGTCATGTCGCATTGATATGACCTAGTCTACAATGCCACAAGAAGGATTCGTTCATTTCTGAACTATTCCTCTTGTGTGTGTTCTGTACTTTGAACTGTGGATTGAATCAACTCTTGATTCGGGAAAATGTTCGCAACATTATCCGCTAATACAAAATTATATCCTTCTTTAACTTAATAAAGAAACCGATGTAATGTTGTAAATCAGGTTCGGTATGTAACAACATTCGTTCAGAATCAATGTATTAATACAAGGTGATATTTTCTAACTAATTTGGCTGCAACAATTGCACCATTCTCTAACATTTAGAAACATATCACCCATTCTCAGTTCTCTACCTATCTGTAGCCCATGTAATATATTACATATGCGGGATCCTGATCCGGTATCAAATACCCAGGACGTAAAGGATACTGAAAAACAGTTCTTGGTAATAATCATCCACATGCACTTTCTTCGATTGGGTGGCATGGGAATCCATATATTCCCCTATTTCCTGCTCGGACTTATAACAATTATAAGATGGAGTGGAACCAACGTTCCCTAGCACAGTATAATAAGAAGGTTCGGTCAATGCATCGATATTATTATCTTGATTAAAGCGTGGCATGGTCGCTACCTGGAAAGAGAGAAGAAAACACTCTGCATGCGCTCTTTGTAAGATTAGATTGGTTATTATTGTATCTAATTAGGATGGCTCCCACTGTTTTTATCAAATCTCCTTCAAACCCTAAAAGGTAAAATTAGCCGGGATTAACTACACCCTACAAGTTTGCCAATCTTTCGGCGAGGCCAGTATTGGTACTTTGAGGGAGGTTCCCCGTGCTTTCGCACGGACCTAATTAAAATAAACCTCGTTTTCCTAGAGGCGTAACCCCGTTAACACCTTTCTAGACACCTACTTGATCGGCTAATTGTAATGTGTAAAACTCTCCCAGGAGTAACTCTTACTCGCAGTGGGTATCGGGATCCAACAATCTCATAGAAGGTATGCAATCTCATTGCAAATTTCAACACTTGAAATTCCCGATAATAATTTTTCCCCTAGCGTCCTATGACCTTGACAAAAGCCAACAAACCATAGTGCGCCAGTCAAGTTCAACCCGTACATTTCATGATTGAATTAAACCCACCCGCACGACACTTGACGAAAGCCAACAAAGCCGTACGACTACCCTAATCCAATCGCATAATATGCTTATGCAGATAAGCATAAATAGCTACCGCACACTACGCCTTTACGAAAGCCAATAAACGTAGCACGAATACTATGAAGTACTCATCTGAAATGACGGAGGGCTACGACAGGTTTTTAAGAAAACCTTTTGCGTAATGAACTTGATATCATTGTAGAATCGAGTGATTTTGAAAAAGGAATGTTTTTTAGGCTTTTACTAGTTTTGCTAAAGAGGTCACTCCCGGTGAAGTTATCTCAGCTCTTTCCTTATCGAATAAGGTGCTGGATATTTCACAAATACACTATGCAAAGCAAAAACTATAAAAGCAATCAAAAGACAATCCGAGTTTGGAGCATCTGCTAGTTTTGCTAAAGAGGTCACTCCCGGTGAATGGATCTCGGCTCTTTCCTTATCGAATAAGGTGCTGGATATTCTACAAGGAAACCGCTATTCAAAGCAAGAACTAGAGCTACCAGTTTTTAAAACAAGTTTCTACAACATCTCTAGGTTTCTTTTTCTTTCATTAATCTCATTAATGAAGCCCCAATAATTTTGCTTCCCAAGCATCACATATGAAATGAAAGCATCAATATATAATATATATCACATATATATAATAGAAGCATTCGTCTTAGAATAAGCAGTGATCACATCACAGATATCAGCAACAGAAGAACATATATGAAATATTGGATATACTAGTAATTCCGTGTTTTAATTTAAGCCAGTATAACACACGGATTCCACGGTTGCGATGAATAGCCAAACCTACATCCCTAGACCCCTACGAGAGCGGCAAGAAACCCTACCAATTCTAGAGTTAGGAGACCCGGTCTCGACTCCTCGAGATGGTCTCCCACTGGACTCTAGAACCCGATTACTTGTTCTCTTCTCCTTGGGTCTATCCTAATGCGGAAAAGTAAATAATATACATCAATGGTGACATCATCCTCAACCCGGAAGTGCCCCAATAAAAGAATATTACATACAAGCTTTTACATGAATGAAAATGAAAAACTCTCATCTCACATAAAACCCCGGCTATTCAAACACGACGATCCAATATAACATATCACAGCAGCACATAACATCACATGTTATCAACGTAAGTAAATATGCGTATCCCAGTTATCGTTGACATATAACACCGAAACCGGCGATACACCACATATTACACTTACGGTCCCAGAAAAGAAAGTGAAAAACTACAACAGTTGGAATCCGCAACCACCTTAGACATCATAAACCCAATGTATCACATACTTTGGATTTCATGCCTAACCAAATGAATTCCTTAGACATCACATGCCTAACAATTATAAACCCCGCATTTTAGTTTCGATATTGAAAACACTTTTCAATAACCTATCGGGTAATTCAAGAAGATTTTTGATAACCTGATCGAATGCTCGTCGGAAATTTTAGTAGATGGCCTCACCCCCGATGCCATCGACGAAGTGCACTAAGGCGGAACACCGCTGGTGCGAGCACCCAAACGGATGCGTTTGGTGACGGGGTTCTCCTACAGTCACTCGGTCGGGGATATGGGGCGTGGCTATCTAGTAAGGTTAGCCGGCGAGTATCCGCGTACACTTCGTAATTGCGACAGAATTTCGATCACATCAAAATCCTGTGGCAATCGATCAATTGAGACTAAATTGCTAGATTTACAAAATTCAAACTAGTTACCTCATAACTAATTGTGGATTCCAAATATTGTATCATAATCACAGATAGCTAGACGAAATTAAACTTTTCAATCGAATAAACAAGAACCCAAAATTTCCCAATAAGCTCAACACTTGAGCGGAGTTCAAAAAGTACCAAGAAACTGCCACAGTTCCTATGAACCAGCCGAAGAAGGGTCAACCAATACCTCACATGTGGCACCGCTGAACTACCACAAACCCTAAGGTTTGGTGGCGGTTCTGACGGTCACATAATCTAGTTAAGGATTCGTTCTTCTAGAGGGTCACAGAATCTCTTGCAAGATTTTCTGAAAATTTTAAACTCGGAAAAAGTCCAACACTTGGAAAATTTCCAGCGGGAAAAAACTGGGTTTTTAATATCCGTTCAAACTTTTTAACATCATCTAAATATACCCGAATACATGTTATAATTACGACTACAAAAAACTTCGAGTTGCTTTTGCAGAAAGTTAACATCACATGCAAATTTAGCAAAAACAAACAACATCTGAAATATCAAAACCCAGAGACTGGAACACAGGCAAATTTTCATGCGGGGAGCTCGGTTTTGGGCCGAGATCAAGGGTATGGTGGCTGGCCACTTTTTCATCAAATTGCCTCAAATTTTTTCAGTGTTCATGTTATATCACATACAACACTCTGTACTTGTTTGGAAATTTTTTTGACAACATTAAAAAGCGACATAAACTGCAATTTGTAGTTTCAAGTTTCGAAGCAGTTTCGGTTTCGTAATCTAACAAACATCGTTTAAATTTCTGGCTTGGTTCTGAAACCACTGTAGGGTTACCCAGGACGGCAGCAAGGTTTCGGGAGGCATCGTCCATGCCGTTTTTTAAATTTTTGTCGTTCTATAACTCTAACCAAGAATCTTTAACTAGAATTTTAAACAACCAAGCAATGTTAACAACTTAATATCTAAGTGAATAAGGAATACAACCTTTGTAGATCAGTCCTTCACTTCAAAAGCTCCTTGTAGTAGTCCCTTCACTGCGATCATGTAACACCTGGACTCTTGAATGGCTCCATGAGAAGAAAGCAACGATCTTTCTTGAAGTCTTCGAGGTCAAAGATGATCTACGTAGAGGAGACGCTAACCCGAGCTTCCCTCTTCACTAATGTGGGATTAGTGAAGCTAACACCCTATACTAAAGTTCTAATCTAGTAGAGGGTGATGAAGTAGGATTTTTTCTCACTTTGGAATTAATTTTCTCACTAGGGTTTCTCACTTGATCAAGAGCTAGAGAGCTCTTGAGCTTTGAAGATGAAGATGAAGAGAGATAATGTTGTGAGTGAGAATCGCAACCATGGGTGAGAAAATATCTAATATGTCTCATGTAGAGACTTAACCATGAGTTAAGATAATGGTTGGGTTAAGAAAATATCTAGTATAAAACAAAACTAGTGGACCAGTCAATGGGTCTCCAAGTTTCTCAAAGCTTCATGCCATATGACCATTATCCAACTAATAACTGATTTACACTAAATAAATAAACCCTACATTATCTTTATCATAGTGTAAGTCTCATACATCCATGTAGCTTGTATCATCAACCATGACACAAAATAAAACACAATTAATAAATATCACAAATATATTAAGTATGCATATGTGAGAAAAGTAAATGTTTAAGTGAGCTAATATTAGTTTATATAAATTAATATATCAAATATATAATTATACATTAAATCATTAAATCAACACTTGATTTAATAATCCGGTTATATCTCATATGACCGACTAATATTATTTGTATCATTATATCGAATCAACACTTGATTCGGTAACCCAGCTATATCGCATTTAACCGACCGATACAGTATCGACTTATCGAATCAACATTTGATTCGATAACCCGGCTATATCACATATAACCGATCGATACTTTATATCGCGAGAATATAATACGGTATCACATACTCGTATTAATCTCAGTCCCGCACATATCACATGTGTGCTCCTACTTCGTTTTGCCTGAGCCAGTGAAACCTCTGTGTAAGACTCTAAAGACTCATCAATATGCCGGCAGTAGGTGATGATCACATCAAGCACCCACAAGCGGTCAGCGGTACTAGCTGGACGTAACGGCTACCCGGGTATTGAACGATCAGAAGATCAGCAAGCAAGCTCGCTCTAACTCCTGCAAAAGCCTGACAGCAACACTACCGTACAGTCCGGTCTCTTCGTCTGATATGTCGCATATCATCGCCTGGGGTGGTAAAACGTCAGACCCCAATAGCCTGATAAATCATGCCTATGCAAGGTCCATAACGGTTTGAGAAACTACTGATAACATTTACCAGTAAATCTCAGCAACCCTGGCCAGGGATTTCATGTTATGGCCAATCGAGTATAGCGCAACATCAACTCCCAATACCGGGAGAGACGAATCCAATCCTATCGCTCATTTCCTCTATGTGACTCAGGTCTGTACCTAAAAACCACCTTTTTGCACGATCTCTTGACCGTGGTATGGTGGAAATCAAAGCACAGTGGGAATCACACGAGACTCTATGACGATCTCGGGTCGGCAGACTAATCTGTACCAGTGTCACCAGAAAACTGCTATCTGACGATAGGTATAATACCATCTAGGAGTTCTCGGCGAGTCCGTTCAGTGTACCCAGTCTCCACCGAGCACCCGTACACCATCTTTGATGTCAAACACCAATGGATGTGGGATCACCCATTGCCCATCATATGGGTCAAGATGCGTATACGCTAGCCTACTCTAGAACATCGATGCCCTGTCTCGATACTCCCTCAACTAGGAACAATTATAGGGTATACTTGTGGACTACTCCTGGCCCCACTAGTATGATCTCCATCATAGTCCTGGATGTCAAGTACACATCCTAAAGGGCTTTGTCAACATGTGAGAGCAAGACAGCATCACGTATACAAGTCAACATGTGAAGAAAAAGAGCAACCAGATAGCATACTATCATATCGAGCAAGAAAGTCCTCCCTATATATGTCCAAGCATCCATTACAATATACATCCTATTTACAGTAATGGCCTCTAGGGCATACATACAACTAACATTTATATGGATATCTTTTCTACCACAAGGAGGAACAAAGAGTATTTGTTTCTCAATATACCACATTTTTAGAAAATGATTTTTTTACAAATGATACTATTGGCAATATAGTAGAACTGGAAGAAATTCCAGAGCCATAAACAACTACTGAAGATTTGGTTGAACCTGAAGTTGTGATAGAACCCAACGAGCCTCGGTCACTCCGTAGCTCTAGTAGGACTTCTCGCCCACCAGAGAGGTACTATGGTTTCATCATTGATGGTGATAGAGAAGATTGCATCATAGATGGTGATGACCCTACTAGTTTTCAGCAAGTTATCACGAGTAGTAACTCAGTGAAATGGCTGGATACCATGCGATCCGAAATGGAGTCCATGCATACCAACAAAGTTTGGAATTTGGATGTTGCACCTTTTGGAGTAAAACCCATAGGATGCAAATGGATTTTTAAGAAAAAGATTGGTGTGGATGGATAGGCAGAGGCCTATAAAGCTTGACTTGTAGCAAAAGGATTTCGTCAAAGACCAGGACTGGACTATGATGAGACTTTTTTCTCCAGTTGTAATGCTTAAATCCAATTGGATCCTCATTGCTATTGCTGCTTACTACAACTATGAAATCTGGCAGATGGACGTTAAAACGACATTTCTAAATGGTGATTTGGAAGAATGTGTTTTTATGGATCAGCCGGTAGGCTTCATTGACAGTAGGAGTAGCAAAAAAGCAAGCAGGTTGCTTAAATCCATTTATGGATTAAAGCAGACAGCACGTAGTTGGAACATCTGCTTTGATGATACAATCAAAGAGTTTGATTTTATCAAAAATATAGATGAACCTTGCATTTATAAAAAGACTGTAGGGAGTACAGTCACATTCCTCGTATTGTATGTGGATGACATTCTCTTGATAGGAAATGATGTTCCTACGCTACAATCAGTCAAACTATTTTTATCACAAAAGTTCTCCATGAAGAACTTGGGTGATGCCTCGTGCATTCTAAGCATAAAGATCTGAAGAGATAGATCTAAGAGATTATTGGGATTGTCCTAATTAAGGTACATTAACACTATAATAAAGATGTTTAGTATGGAAGATTCCATGCGAGGTAATTTACTCGCTTGTCAAGGAATCACCCTCTCCAAAGACTGTTGTCCAAAGTCTGATGAAGAGAGGGCTCACATGAGTGATATACCCTATACTTCCGCTGTAGGGTCTATCATGTATGCGATGCTGTGTACTCACCCAAATATACCTTATGCACTAAGTGTAGTAAGCAGGTATCAATCCAATCCTGGGGTGAAAGGCTGGATAGCTGTGAAGAACATTCTTAAGTACTTACGAATGACTAAAGAAATGTTCATGGTGTATGGTAACGGGAATCTCCAAATGGAGGTCTTTACCGATTCAAGCTTTCAATGTGATAAGGATGACAGCAAATCAATCTCGAATTTTGTATTTACCCTCAATGCAGGGGCGATGTGTTGGAAAAGTTCCAAACAGGACACCGTTGCAGACTCAACGATGGAAGCGGAGTACATTGCTGCAAATGATGCTGCCAAGGAAGCTGTCTCGATGCGGAAGTTCATCTCAAAGCTTAGAGTAGTTCCAACTATTATTGATCCAATACCCTTTTATTGTGATAATAATGTAGTTATGGAATTGGCCAAGGAACCCAGTTCCCATCAGCGTTCCAGATATATCCTGAGGAGATATCATCTAATCCGGGAGATAGTTGATCGCCGCGAGATCGAGTTCGGAAAGTAGACACGAAGAAAATTACCGCGGATCCACTCACCAAGGCCCTTTCACAGGCACGACATGAGCGACTTTTTGAGATGTTGGGTATGAGATACGCCAATAATTGGCCTTAGTGCAAGTGGAAGATTGTTAGATATATGTATGCCCTAGCGGCCATTATTGTATATTATAGTGGATGCTTGGACATGTATATATAGATGACTTTCTTGCTCGACATGATAGGATGCTATCCGGTTGCTCTTTATCCTGACATGTTCACTTGATTAAGTTTATTGTCTATTTGACACATGTTGATAAAGCCTTTAGATATTTTCTTGTCTACCATGACTATGATGCAGATCATACTAGAAGGGCATGTGTAGTCCACAAGCACATCCTTAAAAGTTCCTAGTCGATGGAGTGTCGAGACAGGGCATCGATATTCCAGAGTAGACTAGTGTATACGTTTCTTGACCCAGTGTATGGCCAATGGATGATCCCATATCTATTGGTGTTTAACATCAAAGATTATATAAAGGTGCTTATTAGGGATTGAGTACACTGAACGGACTCGCCGAGAACTCCTAAATGGTATTATACCTATCGTCAATTGGCAGTTCTCAGGTGACACTTGTACAGGTTAGTCTGTAGACCCGAGATCGTCATAGTGTCTTGTGTACTTGCTACTTTGCTTTGATTTCCACCCTAACACAGCTCTGCTGGGTCGTGCCGACCGATGATTTTGGGTACAGTCCCGAGATACATGGAAGCAGTAAGCGATAGGAGGGGTTTCGTCTCTCCTGGTATTGGGAGTTGATGTTGTAGTATGTGCGATTGGCTATAACCACAAGTCCCTGGCCAGGGCTGATGAGGTTTACTGATAAGTGTTATCAGTAGTTTCTCTATTAGTTATAGGCCACACATCGTCATAACTTATTGAGTTATTGGAGCTTGACGATTCCAACCCCAGACTCGATATGCGACATATTAGACGAAGAGACCGGATAGTACGATAAGTGTTGCTTGTTGGCTCTACGGGAGTTTAAACAAGTTTTCTTGTTAATCTTCTATTCATTCAATGCCTGGGTAGCCGTTACGTCCAGCTAGTACCACTGACAACTTGTGGGTATCTGATATGATCATTACCTACTGCCAGCGTGTTGACGAGTCTTAAGAGTCCCACATAGGGGTTTCCAAACTCAAGCGAAATGAAGTAGGGCACATATAGAGATTTGTGCGGGAGCTTGATTAACTACGAGTATTTGATACCGTATTTTAATCTAGCGTTTTTAATTAGTCGGATTATATGTGATATGACCGGATTATTAAATCAAGTGTTGATTTAATAAATTGACTGATCACTCATTTATAATTCCTTTCTTATGTGTGTGTGTGTGTGTGTGTGTTTGTATCATGGTTGATGATACATGGAACAAGGCAATGCAAGAATCACATTGGAGATATATTGTATATTTAAATAAATTAAAAGAAAATGAATATGTTTTGTAATGAGTCATTGCTTCCACACTCTTCCTAAAATATCTAGCACCATGGCTCATTATTTTATTCCATTCTTATCTTTAAATATCTAAGATATCTCCAAGGTTCATTTAACCTAATGCTAAGTTCATCCTCTTCTTCTATGCTCTCTATATTTTTCTATGAGCTAAAAAGAGAAAAGAAAAAGAAAAGATTTTGAATGATAACCTCCCCACTTCATCTACCTATCCTAAACTAGAAATTTAGTATAGGTTGTTGCTTTCACTTGTTCATAGAATTAGTGAAGCAAGAGCTTGAGAGTGAGAAGCTTCGAGTGGATCAACATAGACAACGAAGTTTGCAAGCAACCTTGTTACAACTTTAAGTGGAGCTATAGAGGAGCTCAAGGAATTCTACATGAAGATTTTGAAGTGAAGGACTGGACAACAAATGTTGTAGTTCTCATTCACTTAGTTTAAATATCCGTAGTTGCTCCTTTTGTAACCTTAATTTCTAGTTTGATTCATGGTTAGCTAACTTAGCACCCAATAAAATTAAAATTTCTCACTTGCTTAGGTTGAAACCCTTGATTGTGGTGCTAGGAAAGACTTACATAGTATCAGAGCCAAGCTAGTGCATTAGGGTAGTCTATGTAAGTCGATGTCGCGCACCCCTCGTGTTCTCGGGGAGGCGAAAATTGCAAAAAAATGATTTTTACGGGCTTCGCAACATCGACTAGAACCAAGGATCGAACATAAACCATAGCTAGCAAACTACTTGAGGTTTAACTACTCGGATACGAAGTTATACCTCACAATACATGTCCTTCGGGTCTTCATTGCTATCCTCCTCGTATTCATAGGCTCTATGGATCGGAACGAATCAACACAACCTCGATGTCCTCCTCGAGTCAAAGATAATCCACCCGAGTGTCTATAGTCCGAGCTCCTACCTCAAATCCGAGGTAACTACGGCTGCTAGTTCACTAAACTAGAAGTCCTAAGTTGTGTAGAGTTAGAAGATGGAGAGATTTGTCTCTTGGAACCCTACCTTTCTCAACACATAAAAGGTCTAGAGTTTTAATGAGGAAGAAGGTCACATGAGAGAATGAGAGAGGAGAAGAAAAACTTGGATGAAGAAATGGCTTCTCATTTGTCATGAATAGTTGAACCAAATGAATTATTGATGAGATAATATCTCACCAAAAATATCTATGGTTCATAAATATCTATTTTGTCAAGTGATGAGTCATAGCCATCCAAGAAATATCTCCACTCATTTTCTACACCTCATTATGTTTAATCCATAAAAGAAAATAAACCCTAAATGAGGTTTCTCTTCTAGAAGCTTTCCCGTAAGAATTACGAAAACGCCGCTCATCCGTATATACATACTCGCATCCGTATTCCGAAGAATACGAATACAAAGAGACGAAAATAACCCTTCAATATAATACTAGGATCCGGCTTAAACCATAGCCCACTAGTATTATCCGCCCGATCATCATACGTACACAAGTACACGTAAGTGATCGAAGTCCTACCCCAAAACCATACGGCCTCTACACCTTTTGCCTGGTGCAGGGAAACTCTCTATGCGGGACTCTAAAAACTCGACACTACGCTGGCAGTGGGTTTAACCACAAGCAGCAAGCGGTACTAGCTGCACGTAAAGGCTACCCATGTATGTGTCGATAAGAAGGCCGATGAGCTAACTCATCCGAACTCCTACTGATCCTGTATGTGACAATCTCTGTACAGTCCGGTCTGTTTGTCTAAGAGTATCGCATATCAGGCCTATGGGGCAGTAATCGTCAGACCCCTAATAGCGCAATAAGTCGTGTCGGAGAGTAGCCCAAAACACCTGAGAAACTACTGGAATACCTACCAGTAAATCTTGCTTGCCTTGGTCAAGGACTTTGTGTAATAGCCTTTCGAACACAGAGCGATATCAACCCCCAATATCGGGAGAGACGAATCCTATCTAACCGCCACTGCCTCCAAGTGCTTCGGGACTGCACCCAACTACTACCTGTTTGCACGACTTCTTTGAACCGTGGTAGGATAGTAATCAAAGTACAATGGGAACACACTCAAGGCGAAGTAGCAGTGTCAAGTCGACGGACTAAGCTGTACTCATGTCACCTGGGAACTGGTACCCGACGATAGGTATAATACCCACCAACAGTTCCCGACGAGTCCTGTCCAGTGTACTCATAAGCTAATGAGCACCTGCATACTATCTCCATTACGACGTACTAATGGCTCTGGGACAGACCATCTTTCTTGCTGGGATGAGAAGCGTATACACTAGTCTACTGTGGAGTATCGATGCCCCGTCTCGATAATCCTATGACTAGGGACCTGCATAGGATGTGCTTATAGACTACCCAGCCCCCACTAGTGTGACTACCATCACAACGCTGGTGATCAAGCAAAGATCCTAAGGGCTCTATCAATATGTATAAGCGATATGCTAAAAGAAACACATGCATATATTGAGGTAGAAACAAACCAGGTAGCATACTACCATTTCGAGCAAGACTGTTACTTTGTCCATGTATATCCTAAGCTTCCATTAAGTAATATACAATCCAGTATGATATAATAATGGCCTTTAGGGCATATATCACTAACAATCTCCCACTTGCACTAAGGCCATATACTGGTATATCGCAGACCGAAGATCTCGAATAGCCTCTCGAACACTGTCTAAGGGATAGCTTCTGTGAATGGATCTGCAGTATTGTTCTCCATATCTACTCTCCTCACCTCGATCTCCTGGGGATCAACGATCTCCCTGATCAGGTGGTACCGCCTCAAGATATGTATGGATTTCTGATGGGACCTGGGTTCCTTCCCTAAAGCTATAGCGCTGTATGTTGTCACAATACTAAGTATTGGACCAACAAATGGAAGGAACCGCCTGAAGTTCAATTAAGAACCTCCTCATCCAGACTGCCTCTTTTGCGGCGTCTCATGCAGCGAACTACTCCGTTTCCACCGTCGAGTTTGCAATAGTGTCCTGCTTAGAGCTCTTCCAACAGACTACCCCTCCACTGAGGGTAAACACATAACCCGACATGGACATAGAGTCATCCTTATCACTCTGGAAGCTGGAGTCTGAAAAGGCCTCGATCTGGAGGTCTTTTCCGCTATACACCAAGAACATCTCCTTAGTCCTTCTTAGGTTCTTGAGAATATTCTTTACTGCTATCCAGTGTATCTCTCCTGGGTTTGACTGATACCGGCTTACCACGCTGAGTGCGTAAGCAACATATGGTCTGGTACACAACATCGCATATATTATAGAGCCTACCACAGAAGCGTAGGGTATAGATGTGATGCGAGCCCTTTCCAAATCAGTCTTTGGAGACATCTCTTCGGAGAGGGTGATTCCGTGACAAGCCGGTAGACTACCATGCTTAAAATCATCCATACTAAATATTTTCATTATGGTGTTGTTGTACCTTGACTGTGAAAGTCCCACCATCCTCTTTGATCTATCACGATAGATCTGGATCCCCAGAATGTAGTTGGTATCACCAAGTTCATTCATGGAGAACCTCTGTAACAAGAATCCTTTGACTGATTATAGCATAGGAATGTCATTTCCTATCAAGAGAATGTCATCCACGTACTCAACGAGGAATTACACAGTTCTTGATAAAATCTTACTATAAATGCATGGTTCATCTGGATTTTTGATAAAGTCAAATTCTTTGACTATCTCAATAAAAACAGATGTTCCAACTCAGCGATACCTACTTTAGTCCATAAATGGACTTAAGCAACTTGCACACTGTCCCACTGCTCCCACTCTAATTGAAACCCTCTGGATGATCCATATAGACGCACTCTTCTAAATCACCATTTAGAAAAGCCGTCTCTACGTCCATCTGCCGGATCTCAAAATCATGGAAGGCAGCAATGGCAAGAAGCATCCAAATGGATTTGAGCATAGACACTGGAGAAAAGGTTTCATCATGGTCCAAAACCTTTTGCAACAAGTCTAGCCTTATAGGTTTCAACCTATCCATCTACACCAATCTTCTTTCTGAAGATCCATTTGCAGCCTACGGGTTTTACCCCTTCTGGAGCAATGTTCAAAGTGCATACTTTATTGGTGTACATGGACTCCATTTTCGGTCTGCATTGCATCTAGCCATTTTACCGAGTCACCGCTCTGAATGGCTTATTGGAAGCTAGTTAGCTCATCATTATCAATGATGCAATCCTCTCGATCCCCGTCTATGAGAAAACCATAGTATCTCTCAGGCGGATGAAACTTCCTACTAGTCTTGCGGATTGGAGTAGGGATGTCCGGTTCTTTTCAAACCTCTGGTTCTACCATACTTTCAATAATAGTTTGTGGTTCTGGAATTTCTTCCAGTTCTATTACGCTCCCACTATTTCCTTTTACAAAAAAATTGATTTTCTAAAAAGTGGGCATGACAAGGAACAAAAACCTTTTGTTCCTCTGTGTAATAGGAAAGATACCCCTGGAGTTCTTTGGGTATCCCACAAACCTATACAGTACTAAGCGTGCCTCGAGCTTGTTTGCATACTGCTTTTCAACAAAAGCCAGACATCCCTATATTTTCAGATACTGAAGATAGGGTTTTTTCCCACTCCATATCTGATATGGTGTGGTAGGCACAGTTTTGGTAGGAACCTTTTTCAAAAGATATGCAGCTGATTCTAGAGCATAAGTTCAGAAGGATCGCGAAAACTCAGCGTTACTCATTATGGAATGAACCATATCCAATAGGGTTCTGTTCCGCCTTTCCTATAGACCGTTGTGTTGTGGTGTGTATGGAGGAGTAAGCTGAGAGAGAATTCTATTCTCTTTTGAGTAATCCAGGAACTCGGCAATTAAGTATTCACCACATCGATTAGATTTCAGTGTCTTGATACTTTTGCCTTTTTGTTTTTCCATATCATTCTTATATTCTTGGAATTTTTCAAAGGGTCTCGGATTTATGCTTCATCAAGAAGACATGTCCTAACCTAGAGAAATTATCCGAAAAAGTAATGAAATAGGAACAACCACTTTGTGCATCTGTAGATTTTTGACTACACACGCCGCTGTGTATGATTCTTAAGAGCTTGCTCGCTCAGACTCCGTGTCCAGTGAACGGAGTCTTTGTCATCTTTCCTATGAGACAAGATTGACAAGTTGCATAAAACTGATATTTGAACAGATCCAAATATCCCTCTCTATGTAACTTCGACAACCGTGTTTCATTGATGTGACCCTGTCTACAATGGCATAAGAAAGCCTTATTTAATTCTGGAGACTTTCTTTTAAGTGTGTTCTGGACGTTTGAAAGCCTGAGCTTGATTCAATATATACTGTCCTCTAGTCTACCTGACACAATCAAACTTTGATTTTGCTGGATGTGAACCACATCGCTTATATACTAGACTTGGTACACACAAACAGTTACGTAGAATCAATATCTGCCCACTTGTCAATTCTAGGTGATATACCCTATGGATACAGCGTCCACGCTCATTCCGTTAGTAACCCTGAGAGTCATATCATCTGCCCTGATAACTCTATGCTTTCTCAAAGCCTGTAAAGAATTACAGATATGAGATCCTGATCTGGTATCTTGTATCCAGGAAGTTGAGTTAATTGACAGACTATTTTCAATCACAAACACACCCGAAGTCGAAGCCACAACGTGCTTCGGATCCTGGATTCTGGCTTTCCAAGCCCTGCATCCCTTCTGCCAATGCCCTTTACCGTGACAATAGGAACATCTCTCCTTCCTTACAGTTAACCCCGAAACTTTTGCCCTTCCTTTTTCTTCTACCTTACCGACACCGCCTATCGGCTTTGTGGAGGTCTTCTTCTTCTCATCCTTGGCATCTTTCTTAGATCCAGAAGAGGAAGATTTCCCAATAAGCAGAGCGGGTGTCTTCCTAGTTTCCTTCAAGGTGCCCTAGGCATAAGTAGGAGGTAGGGACTGTAAAATCAAGTCAGCATATGACTCGTTATCCAATGCGGCCTTCAGGTCCGTGAGCTTTTTAATATAGCTAATCACTGTAGGGACGTGGTCCCCTACAGATGATCCGACAGCCAATCTCGCTTGAAGCAATTCCTTCGAGGTATTATATCTTGCGATACGAGATTGCTCTCCATATAAAACTTTGTTATGGAGGAAGATAGAAACTAAGTCCATCTTCTCATGCTGCCTCTGGTATTCACCATCAACTGAGGCCAACACGAGGCACTTGGCATTCACACAGTCTTTTTTCCTTGCCTTACGGATACCAACATCCGCGACGGTGGAAACTGGACCTGGGACGGCGGAGGCTTGAGTAGTAATGAGGTGGTTCAGCTTGTCATAGGTAATGGATATCTGGAAAAACCTTTGCCAGTCATATAGTATAACTCAGTCATTTTATTATTTATCTGTAACCTAATCTGGTCACCTGGTGGCTGCAATTAGGAGAGAGAGAAGAAAACACTCAGCATGATGCTCTTGCCAGTTTAGATTGGTTTTTAATTTATCTAAACAGTATGGCTCCCACTGTTTCTCGAATTCTTCCTCAAACCATAAAAGAAGAATTAGTCAGGATTAATCTCACCATACAATACTTGCTTAACCGTTCAACCAGGCTACTGTCGGTGCTTCGAGGGAGGTTTTACGACGCTTCCGCAAAGTTCCTTAATTAAATAACCTCTTTTCCTTGGAGACGTAGGCCCGCTAAAACTGTTCTAAACACCTACTTGATTTATAGCATTGATCATTAAGTGAAGAATCTCCCGAGGAGTAGCGGATACTCACAGTAGGATTGGGATCCAAATATCATTGTGTGATAATCCTGAAGGAATCCTACCAACATTATCACACTCCAAAGGGTATGCAGCACTAGCAAGTTTCAATTTCCTTAGAAACTCCCGATGTGGATTTCTTCCCCATGCTCTTATGACGTTGACGAGGGTCAATAAATCATAAGTCACATGTCAAGTTCTACCCATCATTGTCCAAGTTAATTTGAACCCACTCGTATATACCCTTGATGAAGGTCAACAAGGTAATACGACTGTCCCAAACCAACGCATCTATCTATGCTACATATAAACACCCAGCAGCTACCAATCACTATGCCTTGACGAAGGTCAACAAACATAGCTTGAATACTATTGAATATTCATATGAAATGACGGAGGGCTATGGCTGGTTTTGACGAAACTGTGAACGTAGTGAACTTGATATAATCGAAGGAACCTGATAGCTTTTAAAAGGAGTGGTTTAAGCTCCGCATTTAAAAGTCTCCTGTTTTAAAATAACCGAGTGGTTTTAAAATTTGTTCCAACGATTCAGCTTTGGTTTATTTGCTTTGCATTAATCTAATGCAGTCCCATCAATTACACATATCATCACAGAAAAAGAAGAAAATATCACGTCCACTTATGCCATCTGCATTTGCCACTGGGCCCCATCATCACCAGTTAGGTTACTTAACTAACGATAGAGCGGGGGCTGGACTAGCGCGTATACAAAACATAAGCAACACCTACTAGATATCATATATAGATATATACATTCATCTCAAGCAATAATAGGCATTCCAAATCATAGATGAACATATTGGATATACTAGGAATTCCATGTTTCGTTTGAGCCTGTAACGAAAGACAGATTCCACGGTCATGATGAATAGCCAAACCCCACCCTAGACCCCTACGGGTGTGGTAAACTATCAGTCAAATACACAAAGTGAAGCAACCTCCCTCAACAAAGTGAGTGGGCTACTCGGCACTTCAAAGTACCCGGTAGTTTGTGCACCCTACCTTGGGTCTATCCTAAAAGCAAAAACAGTAAAAGAAATAATACAACGGTGGCTACAACCTCAACTCGAATGCGCCTCGCAAAAATAATATTACATCACTTTACAAGTTTTACATCGAATGAAAGAATGAAAACCTTCATCTCACATCCCCGGCTATTCGTCCACGACGATCCAATATAGTTCATAAACACAAACCATCATAACAACATCACAGATATGTGCAACCCCGACTAATCAACGTATAGCAATTAGTCGACGTTTCAAAACACATATATACATCAAAAACTTGTAAAGTAACCGCGACAATAGAATTCCGCACGCAATTAGAAAACTTAACTAATTTTCCAAAACATGAAAATCCAGTGAGCTAAAGTTCCCAAAATGATCGTTTTAAGCCAATCCGGGAGTCGAAACGAACTCGAAACCTGCCCGAATCTTCACGAAGGCGAAGATAAAAAAAATAACTGTCAAACTGGGGGCCTCAGGGGGGTACCCACCCTCGGGGGCCAGCATGAGGTGTCCCCCAAAGAGAGGCAGACCCGAGAGCACCAATCCTTGGTGCTCTCGGGTCACCAGCCCCCAAGGCCACCTTGTGGTGGTCCTGGGGGGTGGTCTCAGCCATTGGTTCCCCTCGGGATATCCTCGGGGTGCGCACACTTCACCCCGCGGCTTCGCGGTTCAAACCGTGAGCCCGCGGGGTGTGCAAACAAGTCAAAACAACATTTTTAGAAACTGTTTTTCGGCAGTTTTTGCGTGACAAAAATGGCGGATTTCTAACGTCGCTACAAGCTATTTAGGGTTTATGAGAGGCTTTGATACCACTGTAAGTCGATATTGTGCACCCCACGTGTTCGCGGGGAGGCGTAAATAGCCAAAAAATTATTTTTACGGGCTTCGCAACACCGACTAGAACCAAGGATCGAACATAAACCATAGCTAGCAAACTACTTGAGGTTTAACTGCTCGGATACGAAGTTATACCTCATGATATATGTCCTTCGGGTCTTCATCACTGTCCTCCTCATCTTTGTAGGCTCTAAGGATTGGAACGGATCAACCTCGACGGCCTCCTCAAGTCAAAGACAATCCACCCGAGAGTCTATAGTCCGAGCTCCTACCTTAAATCCGAGTTTACTACGGCTTCTAGTTCGCTAAACTAGAAGTCCTAGGTTGTATAGAGTGAGAAGATGGAGAGATTTGTCTCTTGGAACCCTAGGTTTCTCAACACATGAGAGGTCTAGCGTTTTGATGAGGAAGAAAGTCACATAAGAAAATGAGAGAGGAGAAGAAAAACTTGGATGAAGAAATGGCTTCTCATTTGTCATGAATAGTTGAACCAAATGAATTATTGATGAGATAATATCTCACCAAAAATATATAGGGTTCACAAATATCTATTTTGTCAAGTGATGAGTCATAACCATCCAAGAAATATCTCCACTCATTTTCTACACCTTATTATGTTTAATCCATAAAAGAGAACGAACCCTAAATGGGGTGTCTCTTCTAGAAGCTTTCCCGCAAGAATTATGAGAATGCCCCTCATCCGTATATACATACCCGAATCCGTATTACGAAGAATACGAATACAAAGAGACGAAAATAACCCATCAATATAATACGTGGATCCGGCTTAAACCAAAGACCACTAGTATTATCTGCTCGATCATCATTGTAACACCTTAGAATTTGCGATTAGTGTTAATTAGACGATAATGCGGGTTTTCTGTAAAAAGTTTACCAATTTGGTTTCCTCACATTTTATAACTTTTAATTAATAATTTATTATTATTTGTTATGGCTTGCATACACTTGTGCATGTTAATGTGAGGGTTTGTTAGTGTTAATCTAGTTTAGCAACCATGACACTTTAACCTAATCCTATCCTTCCTTGCTTAACCTTAACCCTAGATATTTTGTGGTGAGGGAGATATTTTTCAATTTTGTTTCGGATTGGAGAGGAGGTGACAAGGTGAGTCATGGAGACTTGATGGCTTGCATTAATGGTGGAGGTGTACTCACCCTACACTCACCTCTCTCTCTCTCTCTCTTTTCATCTCACCCTCTCACCCTCTCTCCTTCTCTCTTCACTTATCTCTTTCTCATCATTTTCTTCGTTCCTCAACTCTCAACTGAACACTTAACCTTTCCTTCACTAAAGCTACACAAAACTTCACAAAATCTCACCCAAATCACTTCTTAATCCTTGTTTTGCCTCTTAGATGCCTTGGAGCTTGGAAAGCTAGGATATTTGAGCTTGTGGGAGTAGGTAATGATCTCTTTCTGTTAAGTAAGTCTTTTTAATGTTGCGTAGCTTGTTAGTTTTAGTTTAGAACACGTAAAGTTTAGTTTCGTGTAAATATCGTATTTTTAGTATAGATTTGGGTCTCGGATGATCTTCTATCAAACCAGGTATTTGTTGAAAAAATTTCCATCACGGTGACCTTGTGTAGTGACCTAGAACCCACCATAAAAACCTGAGACAATTCCATATTCTGTCGGCCGCAAATATATTGCTTCTGGCTCCATATTGCGGCCAGACTGGGGTGTTTGGGTTTGGGTTTTAGTATGGGGGTCTCTGGGGTTGTGTGTGGTCTTGTGGTACGTGCAACTTTTACAAATTGTTTGTGTAGCAAAATCTGGGATCACTTTGCTTGTTTTCTAGTATTTCGATTACGCGCGTTATGTTATCCGACACGGTTCGTGTTGTTGTGTAGCTATTGTTCTTGAGTTGGTTTCGCAGTGTCGCTACGCATGTTAGCCACTAGACGAACACTTGAGAGTATGTTTGGAGTTGATACGACGGTCAAACGTAGTGGATACATGTTATTGGTCGATTGCTAATGTGAACTTGTTATATTGTTGTTTTATGATCATTGGGACGCAGGCGAGGACTTCGGACGCTGCGAAGAAAGGAAAGCGAGTAGTTGGTTTTATTTAGCCCAAGATCATCTGTGAGTAGATTTAACATCTACAGGGGAATTGCCCGCATGGCATTATGCATCTGGGCTAGTTATGATATGATATTAGTCGCATGTTTATATTGCACATATAGAGCTTGCGCATAAACTTCATTGCATATTATTACTTGTTGTGCTTGGACTTGTACCCATTAGACACTGCATTATTATTGACGGCTCATGTTTCACGAGCACTGATTGTATGCCACACACACCGTCGATAATTGCCATGACACGCACAAAACACATACATATACGATATTGTTTGGTTAGGGACATTGTGACATTGATTCCTATTCTATTATGCATATGACATATAGCATACCTGTATACCTACATGCTTACACATATGCCTTGCTATGCCTACATAAATACACAAATACCTGGAGGGTATTGTTATCATTATTGACATGTATATACATATACCTAACTTGATATAGCTACACAAATACCTGGAGGGTATTATATCATTATTTATAGGTAGATACACATATCTTTCTATACCGACATGGTTACGCATACCTGGCTATAGCTACATGTTCACCTTCATATGATTTTGTATGGATTTTGGAGAAATTAGGAACCCCATGATATATTTAATAACTTGTTGCAGCTAAATAGCGGTTTTTCCTTTATATGCTCATATTACTGTTTCATGTTGCATATATTATATTTCATGGATTTCGCATTGATATATGGATTTCATATGATGTTTTTTCTTGATATTTTACTCCTGGGTATATATATCAGTGGTATAGGATGCTGATATATATACATGTATATATATCGGTGGTATGGGACTCTTTATATATGTACACCTAATATATATATATATATATATAGATATATATATATATCAGTGGTATGGGACGCTGTTATATATGTATACCTATAATATATTTATCGTCATAATGATCTATGCAAATATACTTATTCATTAGATATGAGGGCCGATATTATGGTCGATATGAGGGCCGATATTATGGTCGATATGAGGGACCTATATGCCCGATATGAGGGGACTATGTGACCGACGTGAGGATGACATGTTTTATTCCATACTCCGCATTTATTTGATATGCATTGCTTCATGTATTAGTAGTACCTGATAGAGTACCTTTCATGACTGTTGCATTTACATGTTGTCATTTATTGCTATCAGCTTGCATGTGATAGACCATCATAGTACGTGCATACTTGCGATTACCTGCATATGTTATTTACTATTCACGAGTTGGCAACTCACCCCCGTTGTACCACAGGGTTGTACAGGTTGTCCCTCAGAGCAGTCAGAAGCAGGGCTTTCATCTATCGTATCATCTTTTGCAGCGAATACCGCTACGGCTGACTGTGTGTAGTTTTGCTAGGTGGGTTTTGCGGTTATCCGATGTTGCTCATTGTATATTCGTTGTATCCAGTACTCTCTATCTACCATTTTCATGTATTGACTTAGAGACGAGTTGTGAGGACGATATTGTATATTATTTGTGACTTGGAGATTTTCATGCTGTTCACTTTATATCGTCTTTTTCTTCGCTACGGCATAATATATCTGTTGTGGTGGTTGTTTTCCACCTTTGGGCATGGATTTGCTCCCGTTTAGGGATGATTTACTTATATCTTTTGTTGTACGCTTTTTAGGGGCTTGTTTTACAAAGGAGGAGCGGCCAAATTTTAAAGAAAGTAAATTTGGACTTTAAAGAATTTGATTGAGATTTCGAAAGTTTTAACAATTTTATTATCACTTACTACTTTTGATGGTTTAGATTGTTGGGTTTTCGGCTTACTTGAATTACATTACGTTTGGAGACGATACGTAGTTTAAGGGCTGGCACGTGCCAAATTTTGGGTCTTGACAAAGTTGGTATCAAAGCACTAGGTTTTACTTTTCGGAGTGTAGGGTGACCTTGGTATGATGGATTAGGTAGCTTAAGCAGAGTGATGTGGAGTGTGTATGTCCGCGGCATACTTACGACACAGTACTCCGCCTAAAGTGACCTAAGTACTAATTGCTTGAAATTCTTTCCTTGATGATACATATCTTTGTGATTCGATTTTCGTGTTCATATCGAATCCTATTTCCATTTATAGCTTTAATGACGCCGATGACTATGAGGGCTTAGAGAGAGGCAGCGAAGGCCGAGGTCAGAGTTGATTCGTTTGGGACGAGAATTGACCAGGACGGTACGCCGTTGCACAGGAGCAGATTGATCCGCCTTCGATAGATCATATCACTAGGCTTAAGGCAGATATGCAGGACTTGCACCAGAGGATGAGGTCGTTGGTTGAGGCCAGTCAAGCGCAGTGACAGGAGGTTGCCACCCTGTTACCCAGTTATTCCTTGCTATCAGCACACAACATTGTATCATGTATACAGCAGCAATGGATGTAGCTCGTTTAGCTGAGGAGCGTCTTTCTGAGACTTTGGGAGTTCGAGGATAGAAAAGGGCTCACACAGGTATATCAGCCCAGAGACAGAGGCTTAGTCGCCACAATAGATTCCGTTTACGTCGCGGGAGTAAGAGAGGCTTTGGACGAGGACATCTATTTAGCTCTTATCTCCTGGGGAGTTGGCAGTTTTCTTCTGGATGTTACCGGTGCGGGAGTTTGAGTCATTGGGTTCGAGATTGTACTGAGCCATATGAGGGTGGGACAGCTATACCACATGATACCTTACCACCTTCACCTCAGGGAGAGTCGCCTGTTGCGCCTGTTGTTGATCCGCGTCGTTCAGAGAGGTCGTGGTTGCGGAGGGTTCGTTGCGAGTGTACAGGATGGCAGAGGAGGAGTTCAGCCTGTTGCGGGTAGAGGGCAGGCATGAGCGTTTGCTTCTACTCATCGGGACGCGCGGGCATCCAATGCAGAGTTTTCAGGTATTCTTAATTCGTATGTTCTTTTGATGCGTATGTCTGTTTAATTCGGGATCTATGCACTCGTTTCTTCTGCACACTTTATGCCGTGGTTGGGCCGAGAGTCGTGTATACTAGATCAGCCATTTGTTGTGTTAACTCCTGTTAGCGATCCTTTGGTTGCGCGACACGTGTGTCGGTCATGTGCCAATTGGGTAGGAGTTAGAGATTCGTCCGTCGATTTGATCTTTCTAGAGATGTTGGACTTTGACGTTCTCCTGGGCACGGATTGGTTAGGTACGTGTTATGTGTCTGTGAACTGCCGTGAGAAAAAGTCAGGTTTTGTTTTCGCTGGGAGTCAGTTCTTGTTGTGCAGGGGGACAGTGGTGCTGTCTCTCACAGCTTGAATTCTGCCTTTTACGCTAGTCGGCTTTTGAGGAGAGGATGTCGAGGATTCTTGGCTTCCATTCATGATACCTGAGCCACAGTGGGTTTATTGGACCGGGTTCCTATCATGCGAGAGTTTTCCAACGTTGTTCCAGGTGAGCCGGCGGAGCTTAGGGAGCTTAAGGATCTGCTGCAGAGTTGTTAGATAGGGGGGACTTGTATGTCCGAGTGTTTCGCTTTGGGGAGCTCCTATTCTTTTAGTCAAGAAGAAAGACGGCAGTTGTGGTTGTGCATTGATTGATCGTCAATTGAACCGGATCCAGAGTGCGAGACATTTTCTAAGTTTGTTTTGGAGATCAGGTCATCATTGTTGCGGGTTCAGAGCGATGACATTCCGAAGACTGCTTTTTGTGCGCGCTACGGGCAGTATGAGTTTTTGGTGGTATCGTTGGACTCACCAATGCCCTAGCAGCATTCATGGATGTGATGAACCAGGTTTCTCAGGCCGTTCCTTGACCAGTTGATTATTGTGTTATTGATGACATTCTGGTCTATTCTAAGATTCGTGAGGAACATGAGCAGCACTTGAAGATTTTCTTTGCAGACATTGGGAAAGCACCAGCGGCTTGTTAAATTATCGAAGTGTTCCTTCAGGCTTGATAGTGTTGAACTCCTTGGTCATGTGGTTACGGGAGACGGTATTCGTATGGACCCAAGGGAGATCGAGGCCATACAACTTAGGCCCAGACTTGTATCAGGGACAGAGGTCCGCAGATTTTTGGGCTTAGCTGGTTTTTACCACCGTTTCATGCAGGATTTCTTGAGTATCGCTGCACCGTTGACCATACTGACAAGGAAGGGGGTTCCTTTTCTTTATACTGAGGCATGCGTGCTGAATTTTCAGTGGTTGAAGACTTGGTAGACGACTGCACCAGTTTTATCTTTGCTTTCTGGATCGGGAGACTTTGTCATTTATTGTGATGTTTCGTGAGTGGGGCTCGATTGTATACTGATGTAGCATGATAGAGTTATTGCTTATACTTTCCGACAGTTGGAGGAAGTACGAGCAGGGTTTATCCTACTCATGATCTGGAGATGGCCGTGGTGGTCTTGCACTGGAGATTTGGGGACACTACTTGTACGGAGAGTCGTGTCAGATTTCATGCACTACTAGGGCTTTGTGTACATCTTTCTGCAGTGCGTTTTGATTGTTGAGACAGCGCCGTTGGATGGAGCTTGTGAAGGATTGTGATTGTGAGATCCTTCATTTCCCGTGGCAAGGCGATTGTGGTAGCTGATGCTTGAGTCGTAGGCCCGGGGGTAGTTGTTCCAGTTGTGCGCAGTTCAGAGACAGTCTTCTGCAGATTTACAGTTCTTGTGTGACAGATGAGTATAGTTTAAGTCCGCCTCTACTAGGGGACAGCTTGCCCATGTCCGCACCCGTCCACTTTTACTTAATCGTTGTCATGAGGCACAGCCTGCCGATGCTCGTTTGTTTGATAACCTTGAGCATGTTCGGCTGGGTAGAGATTCGGAGTTCTTGATTTATGACCAGGGTGTGCTATGATTAGGGACTCGATGGCATGTACCCGATACTGATGGGTAGAGACGCGATGTCCTAGAGAAAGCACATCAGTCAGCTTTCAGTGTTCACCCAAGTGCCACTGAGATGTAACGTGACTTGAGAGTTGGTTACTGGTGGGAAGGGGTGAAGAGTGAAGTTTCGGATTTCGTTTTGAAGTACTTGGGTTGTCAGCGAGCTAAGGTTGAGCATTAGAGGCCGGCTGGAGAGTTGCGAACTTTTTACCTTTCCGGAGTGGGAATGGGAGCAGATCTCCCTGAAATTCGTCGTGGTGTCTACCCAGGATTAGACAGGGTATGACTCCATTTGGGTGATTGTTGTCCGGTTATGCTCAGTTTTCTCATTGTTCTTCGGTAAGCTTGTACGTTTGCACGGAGTTCCTTCATGCGTTGTATCCGATAGAGGCACCCAGTTCGCTAGCCGTCTTTGGCAGAAGTTTCAGGAAGCCTTGGGTACTGCTTGAGCTTTAGCTCTGCTTTCCATCTGTAGGCCGATGGTCAGACAGAGAGGACTATACAAACTCTGGAGGATATGCTTGTGCGTACGTACTAATTGTTTGTTGGCTGTTGGAATCGTCACTTGCCATTGATGGAGTTCTCCTACGATAACGGTTATCAAGAGACATTTCAATTGGCAACTTTCAGGCCCTGTGTGGTAGGTTGTGTCGATCGCTAGTCTGTTTTACTGACTATGTGAGAGTAGGATTCTTGGACCCCAGCTAGTCCAGAGACTTCGTAGAAGATCCAGTTGATTCAGGTCAGGATGAGAGCAGCCCAGTGCAGCCAGAAGTCTTATGCCGACCGTGGTTATCGCAGACTTGAGTTCGCAGTGGGAGATCATGTATTCTTAAGGATTTTTCCGATGAAATGGCATGTTGAGTTTTGGGAAGCTTAGACCCAGATTGTAGGTCCTTTTGAAATCCTTTAGCGATTTAGTACCGTTACCTATAAATTGGCACTTCCGCCCAAATTTTTGAGTATTCACCCCGTATTCCTTGTGTCGATACTTTGCAAATACCATCATGCCCTTTCTCACATGATTCAGCATCAGACCATTTAGCTTTGACGCGATCTTTTCGTTCACCGGCAGCCGATGGTGTTAGTAGACCGGAAGGTGGAGAAATTTCGGTCAAGGGTCTCGCCATCTGTGGAGGTTTTTCTTTGGCGTAGCCATATAGTGAGGTGATCCCTATGGAGGCTGCGAGCGAGATGTGGAAGTTTTGCACTCATCTCTTTGAAGGTATGCATAGTAAAAATTTTAATTCGGGGAACGAATTTTCTTTAAGGGGGAGATTGTAACACCTTAGAATTTGCGATTTGTGTTAATTAGATGATAATGCGGGTTTTCTGTAAAAAGTTTACCAAATCGGTTTCCTCACATTTTATAACATTTAATTAATTATTTATTATTATTTGTTATGGGTTGCACACACTTGTGCATGTTAATGTGAGGGTTTGTTAGTGTTAATCTAGTTTAGCAACCATGACACTTTAACCTAATCCTATCCTTCCTTGATTAACCTTAACCCTAGATATTTTGTGGTGAGGGAGATATTTTTTAATTTTTTTTTGGATTGGAAAGGAGGTGGCAAGGTGAGTCATGGAGACTTGATGGCATGCATTAATGGTGGAGGTGCACTCACCCTACACTCACCTCTCTCTCTCTCTCTCTTTTCATCTCATCCTCTCTCCTTCCCTATTCACTTATCTCTTTCTCATCATTTTCTTCTTTCCTCAACTCTCAACTGAACACTTAACATTTCCTTTACTAAACCTACACAAAATCTAACCCAAATCACTTCTTAATCCTTGTTTTGCCTCTTAGATGCCATGGAGCTTGGAAAGCTAGGATCTTTGAGCTTATGGGAGTAAGTAATGATCTCTTTCTATTAAGTAAGTATTTTTAATGTTGTGTAGCTTGTTAGTTTCAGTTTAGAACGCATAAAATTTAGTTTCGTGCAAATATCGTATTTTTGGTGTAGATTTGCGTCTCGGATGATCTGCTATCAAACCAGATATTTGTTGAAAAAGTTCGTTAGTTATATGTATGCCCTAGAGGCCATTACTGTACATATGATGTATATTGTAGTTGATGCTTGGACATATATAGGGAGGACTTTCTTGCTCAACATGATAGTATGCTATCTGGTTGCTCTTTATCTTAACATGTGGACTTGTATTCTTGCTCTCACATGTTGATAAAGCCCTTAGGATATGTACTTAACTACTAGGACTATGATGCAGATCATACTAGTGGGGCCAGTGTAGTCAACGAGTACATCCTATTGTAGGGTTCCTAGGCACTCTAATGAGATCTCACAAGGCATCAACCATGCCAATTTCAAATTTTACTAGTGCCGAGAAACCCTAATACGGATTCGTTGACTAGAGTTTAGGCGAAAAGTGAAACTAGTTAACATTTTAACTAAAAGAAAGAGGCTACAACCTTTGTAGATCCGGTTCTCCACTTCCTTAGCTCCATGTAGACGTCCTCTCGCTGTCCATGTCGGATCCCGGACTCTAGCATCGGCTTCATCGGAGAAGTGGGCGGACTAGGTCGTCGGCTTCGATGCCGAAGAAGATCTGCGTCGAGGCAACACAAGATCAAGCTCCAACTTCACCAAGTCGTGAAACTTATGAATAAAACACCCTATACTACTTGGCAAGAGGTAGAGGATGAAGAAATAGGAAGTGGGTTCACTTTAGAATTGGATTTCTCACTCTTTTTCTCAAGATGCCATTAATGGTGGCAAGTTTTCTTCTTGAAGAAGAAGAAGAAGAAGATGATAGAATATGATAAGTGTTCTTTTAAAAAGAATAATAATATGAATACTTATCATATCCTAATTATGGTCAAGTGTAGAGAGCAAACTAGGGTTAGGTGAATGGTTAGGTTAAGAGAAGAAAACAAAATGGTCAACCTTTTCAACTCTTCATGAAGCTTCATGAAAAAACCAAGGAAAGCAACCATTTCCCTTTTCTTTTCCAAAATAAATAATCAATATAAATAAATGAATAAGTAAACAAAACCCTAACCATTCATATAACCATGGTTTAATCTTTACACAAACTCAAGTTAGCATGTATCATCAAACATGATACAATCAAGTGCACACAAAAATATATCACATATACAATGTGCACAACAAGTGAGAAAATCCTTTTAAAATGAACCAATACTAGTTAATGCAAAGTAATATATCAAATATATAATTATACATTAAATCATTAAATCAACACTTGATTCAATGATCCGGTCATGTCGCACATAACCGACTAGTATTCAATGTATCGATTTATCGAATCAATGATTCGATAACTAGGTTATATCGCATACAACCAATCGAAACATTCATCGCGAGAATGAAATACGGTATCACATACACGCATTATTCTCGGTCCCGCACATATCTCATATGCTCTCCTATTTCGTTTCGCTTGAGCCAGGAAACCTCTGTGTAGGACTCTAAAGACTCGTCAATACGCCGGCAGCAGATGATGATCATATCAAGCACCCACAAGCCGCGAGCGGTCTGCTAAACGTAACGGCCACCCGGGTATTGAGCGATCAAAAGATCAACGAGCAAGCCTGCTCACACTCCTGTGAATCCAACCAGTAACACTTACCGTACAGTCCGGTCTGTTCGTCTGATATGTCGCATATCAAGTCTAGGGGTGGTAAACGTCAGACCCCAATAACCGATAAGTCGTGCCGATGTGAGGCTCATAACGGGTCGAGAAAGTACTGGTAACACTTACCAGCAAAACTCTGATCAGCCCTGGCCAGGGACTTCCCTGTTACGGCCAATCGAGCACAGCGCAACATCAACCCCCAATACTGGGAGAGACGAAACCCCTCCTATCGCTCATTGCCTCCATGTGACTCGGGACTGTACCCAAAAACCACCGTTTTGTACGCCCTCATGGACGTGGTAAGGTGGAGAGCAAAGCACAGTGGGAATCACACAAGACTCTATGACGATCTCGGGTCTACAGACTAACCTGCACAAGTGTCACCTGAGAACTGCCATCTGACATGAGGTATAATACCAGCTGGGAGTTCTCGGTGAGTCCGTCCAGTGTACCCAGTCTCCACTGAGCACCCGTATACCATCTCTGATGTCAAACACCAATGGATATGGGATCATCCATCGCCCATCTCATGGGTCGAGAAGCGTATACGCTAGTCTACACTGGTATATCGATGCCCCGTCTCGATACGCCCACGACTAGGGACCTTGAAGGATGTACTTATGGACTACCATGTCCCCACTAGTATGATCTGCATCATAGTCCAGGTAGTCAAGTACACATCCTAAGGGCTTTACCAACATGTAACTATAAGACAGTTTAAAGAGACTAGTGTACATGTTAAGATAAAGAGCAACCAGATAGCATACTATCATATCGAGCAAGAAAGTAATCTCTATATATGTCCAAGCATCCAATATAATATACATCAATCTGTACAATACTGGCCTCTAGGGCATACATACAACTAACACCTATAACTGTTCCTAGTCGAGGGAGAATCGAGACAGGGCATCAATACTTCAGAGTAGACTAGCGTATACGCATCTTAACCCATATGATGGGCGATGGATGATCCCATATCTATCGGTGTTTGACATCAAAGATGGTATATGAGTGCTCAGTGGAGACTGGGTACACTAAACGGACTCACCGAAACTCCTAGATGGTATTATACATATCGTCGGATAGCAGTTCTCTGGTGACACTGGTACATGTTAGTTTGTAGACCCGAGATCGTCATAGAGACTTGTGTGATTCCCGCTATGTTTTGATTTCTACCTTACCACATTCAAGAGGTCGTGCAAAACGGTGGCTTTTGGGTACAGTCCCGAGTCACATGGAGGCGATGAGCGATAGGAGGGGTTTCGTCTCTCCCGGTATAGGGAGTTGAAGTTGCGCTATGCTCGATTAGCCATAACAGGAAATCCATGGCCAGGATTGCTGAGATCTACTGTTAAGTGTTATCAGTAGTTTCTCGAACCGTTATGGACCTTTCATCTGTTAGTTATATGTATGCCCTAGAGGCCATTACTGTACATTGGATGTATATTGTAGTGGATGCTGGGACATATATAGGAAGGACTTTCTTGCTCGACATGATAGTACGCTATCTGGTTGCTCTTTATCTTAACATGTATACTTTCTGTCTCTCTGATTACATGTTGATAAAGCCCATAGGATGTGTACTCGACTTCCAAGACTATGATGTAGATCATACTAGTGGGGCCTGGGTAGTCCAAGAGTACATCCTTGAAATGTTCCTAGTCGAGGGAATATCGAGACGGGGCATCGATATTCCAGAGTAGACTAGCGTATATCTTCTCGACCCATGTGATGGGCGATGGATGATCCCATATCCATTGGTGTTTGACTTCAGAGATGGTATACGGGTGCTCAGTGGAGACTGGGTACACTGAACGGACTCGCCGAGAACTCCCAGATGGTATTATACCTCACGTCAGATGGCAGTTCTCTGGTGACACTGGTACAGCTTAGTCTGTTGACCCGAGATCGTCATAGAGTCTTGTGTGTCTCCCACTGTGCTTTGATTTCCACCCTACCACGGCTCTACTGAGTCGTACAAACAGGTGGCTTTTGGGTACAGTCCCGATTCACATGGAGGCAATGAGCGATAGGAGGGGATTCGTCTCTCCCGGTATTGGGGGTTGATGTTATGCTATGCTCGACTGGCCATAACAGGAAATCCCTGGCCAGGGTTGCAGTGATATACTGGTAAGAGTTATCAGTAGTTTCACGAATGTTATGGACCTCAAGTCGGCATGACTTATCGAGCTATTGGGGTCTGACGTTTACCACCCCTAGGCGAGATATGCGACATATCAGACGAACAGACCGGACTGTACGGTAAGTGTTACTGGTTGGATTCGCAGGAGTGTGAGCGGGCTTGCTCGTCGATCTTCTAATCGCTCAATACCCGGGTGGCCGTTACGTTTAGCAGACCGCTTGCGGCTTGTGGGTGTTTGATATGATCATCATCCGCTGCCGGCGTATTGACGAGTCTTTAGAGTCCTACACAGAGGTTTCCTGGCTCAAGCGAAACGAAATAGGAGCGCATATGAGATATGTGCGGGACCGAGAATAATGCGTGTATGTGATACCGTATTTCATTCTCGCGATGAATGTGTGTCGAATGGTTGTATGCGATATAACCTAGTTATCGAATCAAGGATTGATTCGATAAGCCGATACATTGGATACTAGCCGGTTATATGCGAAATGACCGGATCATTGAATCAAGTGTTGATTTAATGATTTAATGTATAATTATATATTTGATATATTACTTTACATTAACTAGTATTGGTTCACTTTAAAAGGACTTTCTCACTTGAATTGCACATTGTATATGTGATATATTTTTGTGCACATCATTGTATCATGTTTGATGATACAGTCTTCCTTGATTTTGTGTAAAGTATTGAACCATGGTTAGTTAGTGGTTAGGGTATCTTTTCATTTGCTTATTCATTTATCGTTTTATTTATTTCATTTAGAAAAGATAAAGAGAAAGATAAATGGTGGACTTATTTTGTTTTTAGTTGAAACTTCTTGAAACCTTGACTAAGTCCACCATTCTTGTCTTTTCTCTAACCCTAACCACTTATATAACCTTGGTTAAATCTCTACACTAAACCATGGTTCTTGACATGATAAGTATCATATTGTTTTTATTTTTAAAAAAGACTTATCATATCATCTTCTTCTTTCTTCATCTTCTTCTTCAATGAAGAAAGCTTGCTACTCCAATGGCAAGTCATGAAATCTAGTGAGAAATCCAAAACTAAAATTTACCCACTTCCTATTTCTTCATCCTCTACCTCTTGCCAAGTAGTATAGGGTGTTTCCTTCATAAGTTTTTCCGACTTGGTGAAGTTGGAGCTTGTTCTAGCGATGCCTCGACGTAGATCATCTTCGGCATCGAACCGACGATCAAGCCCGCCCATTCTTCGATGATGCCGACGCTAGAGCCCAAGACATGATTTGGACAGCGAGGGGACTTCATTGCGGAGCCGTGGAGGTGGTGGACCGGATCTACAAAGGTTGTATATCCGTTCCCTTAGTTAAAATGTTAACTAGTTTGCTTGTTTCGCCTAAATATCTAGTAAACGATCCGTAGTCGGGTTTCTAGGCACCCGTAAAATTTGATTTGTGCATGTTTGATCACTTGTGAGACTTCACTAGAGTGCCTAGGAACCCTACAGCATCGGCATGACTTATCAGGCTATTGAGGTCTGACGTTATACCACCTCCAGGCTATGATATATGACATATCAAACGAAGAGACTAGACTGTACGGTAGTGTTACTGATTGGATTCGCAGGAGTACGAGCAGGCTTGCTTGTTGATCTTCTGATCGCTCAATACCCGTGTGGCCGTTACGTTTGGCAGACCGCTTGCGGCTTGTGGGTGTTTGATATGATCATCACCTACTGCCAGCGTATTGACGAGTCTTTAGAGTCCTACACAGAGGTTTCCTGGCTCAAGCGAAATGGCGTAGGAGCGCATATGTGATATGTGCAGGAACGAGATTAATACGATATGAGATAACGTATTCTATTCTTGCGACATGAGATATCGGTCGGTTATATATGATATAGCCGGGTTATCGGATCAAGTGTTGATTCGATAAGTTGATTCATATAATATTAGTCGGTTGTATATGATATAGCCAGATTATTGAATCAAGAGTTGATTTAATAATTTAATGTATAATTATATATTTGATATATTACATTATATTAACTAGTATTAGCTCACTTAAGATATCTTTTCTCACTTATGATATACTTTATATATATGTGATATATGTATTGTTTTCTTTTTGACACAAAATATATATGTGATATATATAAGTGTGTCATGATAAGTTACACATGCAACATGTATGTATGAGACTTATACCATGCTAGGGTTAAGTTAGGGTTTTTATTTATTTTAAGCTAATTCAAAAGAGTGTGAATTTGTCATGGTTAAGCTTGGACAAAACTTATGGATAACCTTTGACAAAGTCAACTCTTTTGTCTAGTTTAGGATATTAATTTAACCCAACTCTTAACCTTAGTGTATGGTTTATTCTCTACAATGGTTAGGCATGATATTTTATGACCATGGTTGCATTTGTAACCTCATGAGTTCATGACTTGCTTCATCTTCTTCTTCCTCTCAAGCTTTCTAGCTTCAATGGAAAGTAATGATTTTGTCACGCCCCGCTTCCCAGAGTACGCAAGATTTGGGCACGTGACATAGCCAACCATACTACCTGTGGGTAGGAAGTATCCATCCACAGTCACATTACGGTTGTACAGATATCAAGAACAGTAAAAATAAACTAAACTAATACATGTCCAAATCCATAATAACAAGAATCAATAAACAATAAGTGCGGAAGCTAATGATCCAATACAATGAATAAACAGTATGTCCCATAATGCGGGCTCACATCTGGAAATGAAATGACATAAATGAACTAAACTCTAAAGAACTCACAGTTCAGCCTGCTGGCTGAAGTACTCCTGCTCGGTCGACGACAAAGGTACGGAATCTGGGCCATGCAAAACCCAGACGTCAGCGCGTCAAGATATCAAGTATATAGCATAAACATGGTAATAAACAATGCAAGCATGAACATGAATAAAGCAGTAATAAGAGGTAACAAACAGGGTAAGGTGCAGTAGTGACTAAACTGTCCTATCAGGTTTTCTACTCTATAGTCTTTGAAACCAATTGATGAATCTTCGATGTAACTCAATAGTATCCCGTGCATGCCCGGGACCACGGTCATGATTCTCGGGGCTGAATCCGAGACGTGCCGCTAAGCAGTAAAAGGTAGTAGGATAGATGAGTGATGTCAGCATCAACACTCCGGAGCTGGCCAAGCCCGTAAGACTGATCAGAACAATGTGTCGAACTGTTGAGTTACAAGTCGGTTTCACCTTTGATTTCCCCATACCCCCAAGCTATGTATGTCAGGTCAGGTATTCAGTAGTCAAGGACTAATGCCAACACAAGTCAAGTAAAGGTAGGTCTGTCTGGATCGACAGCAGAAATGGTTAGGTTTGTCGGCATTAGTCATGAGATCAGGTAACAGGTCAGGTTACTTTCAACAGGCAGAGTCGATATGTACAGGGTGTTGTGTCCGGTGTATCAGTACATGAGTCAGGTGTATCAAGATCGGTCAATGTGTAATGCAATCGGTAAGTGCTCACAACAGGTACACAATCAATAATGAACAGTAGCAGGAAACAGTAAATAACAATTATTATTCTATGTGAACACAGTGATGTTTGTATTTTCATATTAATCCGGTTCACGCACCTTTGAGGTGCAAAAGCCACAAGGTAAAGCAGTATTCACAATATAAATTTAGGAACTACATGAAATTATACTAAGCATAATAATTGTCTCAAGAATAGTTTAACAGTTCAAACAGATCAGATTCAGTTGTTTTACTTAGTTAAAGCATGGAGTGATGTGGGTTACCTAATTACGAGAAACGGTTGCAACGATTCCATTATGAGGATAAAAGCAATATTACGATATCAAATGTCGTCATTAAGTTACGGTATTAAATAGTTGGAATTAAATTGCGTGGCGAGACTGGATCTCGCACGCTAGCATGTTCAAGCAAGTATTCAGATACTTGCCTCGACGGTTTGAACTCGGGAACACGGATGCGATGTCGGCAGAAACTGTGATACGGAAGCACGGGCCACGGATCGAGTCCCAACAGAGATCAGCGGGATCACACGGACCAGGGGACTTCGCTGGAGCGTCGGGTTCGTCAGCCGGCACGGTCGGATTCCGGCAAAAGCTAACGGCAACAGGTTAGCAATAAGATAACATACAAGATCAACGGGATTTCGCACCAAAGGAAGTAAAGTGATGCTTACAGAGGAGGAACAGGGGTAACTATGACGGGCCCGACGGCGATGGACCCACCGGCGGTGAACAGGAGGCGCGGCGAGGGTGCTGGAACGGCTGAACGGCTCGGGGTCGCTGGAAGGGGTGCTGCGGTGAATGGGGAGGAGTGTGGTCGGCTCTGGGGGTCGTGGGAGAGAGGGAGGTGGTCGGAGGTGGTGTCGACGGGGTCGCCGGCGCGTTTTTCCGGCGAACAGGGAAGGTGCAGGCGATGGGTGAAGGGTCGGGTTTGCTTTTCCGGCGAGGGGAGGAGGGAACGACGACGAGGTCGGGTTGAGTAGGGTGAAAGGGAGTCGTGGGGTCGTCGACGACGATGGGTGACGTCGACGGTGAGGTTGCGAGGGGATGGAGGCGTCGGGGAGAAGGGTTGCAGGCGCGGGAAGGAGCGGGCGAACGGGAGGAGGAGGGCAGGTGGGTGCGGTGGAGGTCGTGGTGGTGAGGGCGGCGACGGCGAGGTCGCGAGGAGGCCGGCGGTGAGATCTGCGTGAGCTAGGGTTAGGGTTCGCGTGGGGGTTTCTCGTGATGGGAGGCGGCTGCATGCAGGGATAGATATAAGGAGGAAGAGAGAGAGAGGGATTAGAGAGAGAGAGAGATTTGAGAGAGATTGAGAGAAGAGAGAGATGAGGAAACAGGAGCGGGGCCCACGAGCTCAACTGTGAGCTCGTGATTGGCTGAGTGAAAATCAGAAGGGAAATTTCTGAGGGATTTTAGGGGATTGAGTAGTTTAGATATTAAATATAAGTTTTAGATATTAAATATAAATGGGCCATTTTGGCGCGAAATGAAACATTTCCAAATCGCGCCCGGGTTGCGCCCAAATGTTCCAAATTCAAATTATAGGATTTTAAGCGGGCTCCAAACTTTGAAAAGAGGTGTTTTGTGATTAAAATGCATGCCCCCAAGTCGGACACTTGCACGCGCGCGTAGTCGCCCAAACTTGCCCGTTTAGCCAAACGGAACGGAATCTCGACACGCGGACGCTACCACGCGACTAGTGGCGACGAGTAGGCTAACATGGACATCTTAAATTTCATTTTCGGAGTTAAAATTTGTTATGTGCCAAAATGACTTAATCGGGTAAAATTTAGCAATAAACACCAGAAAATCAGGAAAATTGGAATGAGCAATAAATGACCCTCAACTAGTAATATACATAGTATTATTGGGCTCGGGTGTTACATCATACCCAACTACAAAAGAATTTCGTCCTCGAAATTCCAAGAATACAAGATAACTAACTACTGGAAAAGATGAGGGAAATTCTGCCGGATCTCGTCTTCTCGCTCCCAAGTGGATTCTCCATGCGATCGGTTACCCCAAGAAACTAGCACAAGAGGGATAACCTTGTTCTTAAGAACCTTTTCTCTTCGATCCTTGATCTCGACTGGTCGCTCCTCAAAAGTCAGGTCTTCCCGAACGGTCAACTCCGAGTGATCCAAAACATGGGTCTCATCACGAACATACCTCCGTAGTTGAGACACATGAAATACATCATGAACTCCTGCTAATGACGATGGTAACGCCAACCGGTACGATACCTCTCCGACACGCTCCAATATCTCGAAGGGTCCAACGAATCGGGGACTAAGCTTTCCCCGACTTCCGAAGCGAATCACCCCTCTAGTCGGTGATATCTTCAGGAATACCAAATCGCCCACGGCGAACTCTAGAGGTCTTCTTGACGTGTCGGCCCAACTCTTCTGTCTGTCTTGAGCTGCCTTCATGTGCTTTCTGATCGTATTCACCTTCTCGACTGTCTGCACCACCAAATCTGGTCCTAGTAACCTTCGTTCACCAACATCATCCCAACAAACCGGTGAACGGCACTTACGACCATACAATGCTTCGAACGAGGCCATCTGAATTGTCGCTTGGAAGCTATTGTTGTACGAAAACTCCACCAGGTGTAGGTGATCCTCCCAAGAACCTTTGAAGTCTAACATGCAAGCCCTCAACATATCTTCAAGGGTCTGGATCGTTCTCTCCGATTGTCCATCAGTCTGGGGATGATAAGCTGTGCTGAACTTCAATCGAGTCCCCAAACTTTCTTGTAAACTCCTCCAAAAGTGTGACAGGAACCGAGTGTCCCGGTCGGACACGATGCTTACCGGTACTCCATGCAATCTGACAATCTCCTGCATGTACCGCTCTGCCAAAGTCTCCGTCGATTGACCAACCCGAAAAGGAATAAAGTGAGCCGCCTTGGTCAATCGATCGACAATCACCCATACAGCATTGTTGCCCTTTGGACTCCGCGGTAAAGCCGTCACGAAATCCATGGTTATATGTTCCCACTTCCATTGAGGAATCGGAAGTGGTTGCAACAAACCAGCAACCCTTTGGTGTTCAGCCTTGACTTGCTGACACACTAAGCACTTAGCCACAAAGCGAGCAATTTCCCGCTTCATACCTTCCCACCAGAAATGCTGTCGAATATCTCGGTACATCTTCGTCCCTCCTGGATGTACAGAGTAAGCTGAACTGTGTGCCTCCTTCATAAGCTCCTCACGCACATCTCCTTTTGGCACACACACGCGGCTACCATATCTCAACGAACCATCTCCATGAATCAATAAATCGGTTCGTAGTCCAGCTCCAACCTGCTCTCGAAACTTTTGCAGTCTAGGATCCTGCGATTGCGCCGCTTTAATCTTCTCAACTAAGGACGATTGTACTTGTAACTGCATCAACTGTCCTGTAGCACGCGGTAGCACAACCTCCAAGTCAAATCTCCGAAACTCCTCAACGATCTCTCTGTGTGCAGTCAATAACTGAATTGCTGGTAACCGACTTAGCGCATCTGGCACGACGTTAACTTTTCCCGGATGGTACTTAAGATCAAGGTCGTAGTCGGCCATCAGCTCCAACCATCCGCGTTGCCTCATGTTCAACTCCTTCTGAGTGAACACATATTTCAAACTCTTGTGATCCGTAAAGACTTCAATTCTCTCGCCTAGAAGGTAGTGTCTCCAAATCTTCAGGGCGAAGATCACGGCTGCAAGCTCCAAGTCGTGAGTCGGATAGTTCTGCTCATGAGTCTTCAGCTGTCTCGATGCGTAAGCGACGACTTTCCCATTCTGCATCAAAACACATCCCAATCCCTTTCCAGATGCGTCGCTGTGAATCACCAGTCCTCCTGAATCATCCGGTACGGTTAGGATAGGGGCGGTTATCAACTTTTGCTTCAACGTCTCGAAGGCCAATGCACATCCATCTGTCCAAACAAACGGTACCTCCTTACGCGTAAGCTTGGTTAACGGCTCAGCTAAACGAGCGAAGTTCTCCACAAATCTTCTGTAGTAACCGGCGAGTCCAAGAAAACTTCTTATCTCTGCAACATTCTTCGGAACAGGCCAATCTCGAACTGCTGCAATCTTCTCGGGATCAACGGCGATTCCATCGCCCGACACGACATGCCCCAGAAACTTCACTTCTTCCAACCAGAATTCGCACTTACTCATCTTCGCGAATAATTTCTCCTGTCTCAGCGTTTGCAGTGCGATCCTTAAGTGCTCAGCATGCTCCTCCGGACTCTTCGAGTACACCAGAATATCGTCAATGAATACCACAATAAACTGGTCCAAGAACGGTGAAAAGATCCTGTTCATCAAGTCCATAAATATTGCCGGCGCATTAGTCACTCCGAAGGGCATCACTAAATACTCGAAATGCCCATACCGAGTCCGAAACGCCGTCTTGCAAATGTCTTCTGCCTTCACTCGGACCTGATGATATCCTGATCGCAAGTCCAGTTTCGAGAATACCCTCGCGCCACTAAGCTGCTCAAAAAGTTCTCCAATGCGAGGGATCGGGTACTTGTTCTTAATAGTTACCCGGTTCAATTCTCGATAATCGATGCACATTCTTCTCGTGCCATCCTTCTTCTTTACTAAAAGAACTGGAGCTCCCCAAGGTGAGTTGCTGCTTCGAATCCATCCCTTCTCGAGTAATTCACCCACTTGTTTCTTAACTTCTTCCAATTCCACCGGTGCCATCGGATAATAAGATTTTGATACTGGCGCTGCACCAGGAATAAGGTCGATCGCAAACTCCACATCTCGCTTCGGCGGTAGGCCTGAAATATCTTCAAACATATCCATAAAGTCGCGAACAACTGCCGGCTCTTCATTACTATCCACAACCATAGCCGCAAGAACATTGTTCGTCGGCCTAGCCCTAAACTCGACGGGCCCGACAGAACTGTTTCCTCCGATGAAAGTAAACTCAGGGTGTCCGGGAATCTGGAAAATTACTTTCCTTGCCCTACAATCAATGTGTGCGTGGAAAGTGCCAAGAAAATCCATTCCCAAGACTACTTCATAACTGCCCGTATCAATCACCAAGAAATCCGCAAAAAGCTCCCGTCCACAAACAACAACAGTACAATCTCTACACACCTTACTAGCTATGATTTTCCCATTTCCAGTGTGTATGTCCCAAAAACTAGACAGGGTCGTGCAGGTGATCGAGTGTGTAGTTATAAACTTTGATGACATAAAACAGTGGGATACTCCGGAATCAAATAATGCCAAAGCAGGAAAACCACGAACGAGTACAGTACCTGAAACTACTTCTCCTGATGCCTTGGCTTCCTCAGCTGTCAAAGTGAAAGCTCGACCCTGATTGGGTCCTTGTGTCAGCTGCTTCTGCCCTTGGAATGGTCTCTGCGGAGGCTTCCGTATATCATCTCTCGTGCGAAGCTTCGACGGACAAGTACCAACTGCGTGATCGGATGCCCCACAAACCAGACAAAGTCCTAGTCTCCTTCGACAATCCTTCTGCACGTGCCCAGGTAATCGGCAGTAATCACAAATCACGCTCTTCCTTCGATCAACGATCACAGGCTTCTTCATTGGCGCTACACCTCGACGGTCCACTGGAATACCTCTGCGCCCATGATCTCGGTTAGGTACAAATGCAGGCTTCCTGGCCGTAGCTGCTGTCTGGTGAAGGTTCCCTTTCGATTCTGATAAACTCTGTTGCTCTCTGGCTGCCGTAAGAACCTGCGAGAAAGTGGTCAAACCCAGGGAGACAATCTGCCTCTGGATGTCCACATCCAAACTGCGCAAGAACCTTCGCGCCCTGTCTGCCTCCTTGGCGACTAAGGGTCCAGCGAAACGGCTAAGTCTCGTCCACTCCGCTGCATGTACATCCACAGCTGCTCCATTTTGTTTCAGCCCAATAAATCTCTCCTCCATTTCCTCCCGTGCAGTCCGCGGGAAGAACTTTTCCAAGAAACTTTTGGAGAAATCCGCCCAACTGATTGGCTTAGACAGGCGGGTCTCCTCCACAAGCCACCACTCTCGGGCGTAATCCACCAGCTGAATGCGCACCACATCAACTCTCTTGTCTTCTGGGATCTGTGCCGCAATCAATAAATTCTCTGTGTCCACAAGCCACTGCTCGGCTGGCAACGGCTCCTCCAAGCCAGTAAAAGTAGTAGGACCCAACCGTCTGAAATCTGCCACGGTCCCTACTCGGTCGACTGGCTTCGCTACAGCGGTGTTTACAGACTGCTGCATAGCCTGCAAACCCTCCTGAAATGAATCGGCTTGCTGCTGGATCAGCTCAGTTTGCCTCTTCTGATTTTCCAACATCCCACGTATCACTCCTAACATGGCGGCTTCGTCCACACGCCTCTGATACGTCTTGAAATTCTTATCTGCCATGGTCCTGAAATCAAAACAAACAACATTAGCATGATGATAGATTCAATATATATAAACCAAAGCTAGAACTCCAAGATACTTAAATAGAGTACTGCATTGTAGCTATGCCGCGGTATCATAGCCGCAATTACTTAACTCCACCCAAGTCGCCTAAGTCCTAGAGATAACAAGAATTTAGGTTTTCGAGTTAACAGTGCAAAGTAAGTTTGCATGTCGACATGATCTGGAAGAATGATTCAAGAACGGTAAAACGGTCAAGGTGGCAGGACATGTTTCCTAATTACGGGTATTATAATTCGTGTATCGGGTGCAATACCCAACTACAAAGAATCAACCCAATTAACCTATGGCTCTGATACCATAAAACCATGTCACGCCCCGCTTCCCAGAGTACGCAAGATTTGGGCACGTGACATAGCCAACCATGCTACCTGTGGGTAGGAAGTATCCATCCACAGTCACATTACGGTTGTACAGATATCAAGAACAGTAAAAATAAACTAAACTAATACATGTCCAAATCCATAATAACAAGAATCAATAAACAATAAGTGCGGAAGCTAATGATCCAATACAAAGAATAAACAGTATGTCCCATAATGCGGGCTCACATCTGGAAATGAAATGACATAAATGAACTAAACTCTAAAGAACTCACAGTTCAGCCTGCTGGCTGAAGTACTCCTGCTCGGTCGACGACAAAGGTACGGAATCTAGGCCATGCAAAACCCAGACGTCAGCGCGTCAAGATATCAAGTATATAGCATAAACATGGTAATAAACAATGCAAGCATGAACATGAATAAAGCAGTAATAAGAGGTAACAAACAGGGTAAGGTGCAGTAGTGACTAAACTGTCCTATCAGGTTTTCTACTCTATAGTCTTTGAAACCAATTGATGAATCGTCGATGTAACTCAATAGTATCCCGTGCATGCCCGGGACCACGGTCATGATTCTCGGGGCTGAATCCGAGACGTGCCGCTAAGCAGTAAAAGGTAGTAGGATAGATGAGTGATGTCAGCATCAACACTCCGGAGCTGGCCAAGCCCGTAAGACTGATCAGAACAATGTGTCGAACTGTTGAGTTACAAGTCGGTTTCACCTTTGATTTCCCCATACCCCCAAGCTATGTATGTCAGGTCAGGTATTCAGTAGTCAAGGACTAATGCCAACACAAGTCAAGTAAAGGTAGGTCTGTCTGGATCGACAGCAGGAATGGTTAGGTTTGTCGGCATTAGGCATGAGATCAGGTAACAGGTCAGGTTACTTTCAACAGGCAGAGTCGATATGTACAGGGTGTTGTGTCCGGTGTATCAGTACATGAGTCAGGTGTATCAAGATCGGTCAATGTGTAATGCAATCGGTAAGTGCTCACAACAGGTACACAATCAATAATGAACAGTAGCAGGAAACAGTAAATAACAATTATTATTCTATGTGAACACAGTGATGTTTGTATTTTCATATTAATCCAGTTCACGCACCTTTGAGGTGCAAAAGCCACAAGGTAAACCAGTATTCACAATATAAATTTAGGAACTACATGAAATTATACTAAGCATAATAATTGTCTCAAGAATAGTTTAACAGTTCAAGCAGATCAGATTCAGTTGTTTTACTTAGTTAAAGCATGGAGTGATGTGGGTTACCTAATTACGAGAAACGGTTGCAACGATTCCATTATGAGGATAAAAGCAATATTACGATATCAAATGTCGTCATTAAGTTACGGTATTAAATAGTTGGAATTAAATTGCGTGGCGAGACTGGATCTCGCACGCTAGCATGTTCAAGCAAGTATTCAGATACTTGCCTCGACGGTCTGAACTCGGGAACACGGATGCGATGTCGGCAGAAACTGTGATACGGAAGCACGGGCCACGGATCGAGTCCCAACAGAGATCAGCGGGATCACACGGACCAGGGGACCTCGCTGGAGCGTCGGGTTCGTCAGCCGGCACGGTCGGATTCCGGCAAAAGTTAACGGCAACAGGTTAGCAATAAGATAACATACAAGATCAACGGGATTTTGCACCAAAGGAAGTAAAGTGATGCTTACAGAGGAGGAACAGGGGTAACTATGACGGGCCCGACGGTGATGGACCCACCGGCGGTGAACAGGAGGCGCGGCGAGGGTGCTGGAACGGCTGAACGGCTCGGGGTCGCTGGAAGGGGTGCTGCGGTGAGTGGGGAGGAGTGTGGTCGGCTCTGGGGGTCGTGGGAGAGAGGGAGGTGGTCGGAGGTGGTGTCGACGGGGTCGCCGGCGCGTTTTTCCGGCGAACAGGGAAGGTGCAGGCGATGGGTGAAGGGTCGGGTTTGCTTTTCCGGCGAGGGGAGGAGGGAACGACGACGTGGTCGGGTCGAGTAGGGTGAAAGGGAGTCGTGGGGTCGTCGACGACGATGGGCGACGTCGACGGTGAGGTTGCGAGGGGATGGAGGCGTCGGGGAGAAGGGTTGCAGGCGCGGGAAGGAGCGGGCGAACGGGAGGAAGAGGGCAGGTGGGTGCGGTGGAGGTCGTGGTGGTGAGGGCGGCGACGGCGAGGTCGCGAGGAGGCCGGCGGTGAGATCTGCGTGAGCTAGGGTTAGGGTTCGCGTGGGGGTTTCTCGTGATGGGAGGCGGCTGCATGCAGGGATAGATATAAGGAGGAAGAGAGAGAGAGGGATTAGAGAGAGAGAGAGATTTGAGAGAGATTGAGAGAAGAGAGAGATGAGGAAACAGGAGCGGGGCCCACGAGCTCAACTGTGAGCTCGTGATTGGCTGAGTGAAAATCAGAAGGGAAATTTCTGAGGGATTTTAGGGGATTGAGTAGTTTAGATATTAAATATAAGTTTTAGATATTAAATATAAATGGGCCATTTTGGCGCGAAATGAAACATTTCCAAATCGCGCCCGGGTTGCGCCCAAATGTTCCAAATTCAAATTATAGGATTTTAAGCGGGTTCCAAACTTTGAAAAGAGGTGTTTTGTGATTAAAATGCATGCCCCCAAGTCGGACACTTGCACGCGCGCGTAGTCGCCCAAACTTGCCCGTTTAGCCAAACGGAACGGAATCTCGACACGCGGACGCTACCACGCGACTAGTGGCGACGAGTAGGCTAACATGGACATCTTAAATTTCATTTTCGGAGTTAAAATTTGTTATGTGCCAAAATGACTTAATCGGGTAAAATTTAGCAATAAACACCAGAAAATCAGGAAAATTGGAATGAGCAATAAATGACCCTCAACTAGTAATATACATAGTATTATTGGGCTCGGGTGTTACAGATTTCTTGTGAGAAAATGAAAACTAAAGTGAGCCCACTTCCTACTTCATCATCATATACTACTTGCCATTTAGTATAGGGTGTTTGCTTCACTAATTCCATAGTTAGTGAAGAGATAGCTTGGGTTAGTGTCTCCTCGACGTAGATCATCTTCGGCCTCGAAGTCTTCGAAGAAAGCATGTTCGTTTCTTAAAGGGAGCCTCTCTAGAGTCCGGAGTTAACGATCGCAGCGAAGGGACTACTGCACGGAGCTATTGAAGTGAAGGGCCGGTCTACAAAGGTTGTGTTCCTTGCTCACTTCTTATGCAAAGCTGTTTGCATTACTTTCCGTACGATTTCTAGTTTACGATTCATGGTTAGGGTTAGCTAGAACGGAAAATTTTTGAATTTGGCATGGACGATGCCTCCCGAAACCTTGTTGCCGTGCTAGGCAACCCTTCATTGGTATTAGAGCCATGCTAGAAATTTATACGAATTTTGTTAAGATTACAAAACCGAAATACTCTAAAACTTGAAACGCAAAATCATAGTTTTTTTCGATTTTAAAAGTTTGTCAAAAAATTATTTAAACAATTGCACAATGTTGTATGTGATGCAACATGAACACACAAGAAAATCCAACCCCTCTGCTCGGAACATGGCCGACGACATGCCCATCAGGTCTGGTGACCTCGGCCTTTTAGTGAGGGAATGGGGTGAGTTTTTTGGTGTGTTCCAGGTTCTTGGTTTTGGTGTTTCAGGTGTTGTTTAATTTTGCTAATTTTACATGTGATGTAATATTGCACTATAAGCAATTCGGAGTGTTTCGTATTCGTAGTTTTAACATTGTTTCGGGTTATTCACATATTGTCTAGGTGAAGTTAAAAAGTTCGATCGAATGTCAAAAACCCATTTTTTCAAATTTTAACGTATTTGAAAAAACATGCAAGCAATCCTATGGACCCTCTAGAAGAATGAAATCCTAACTTGACTTTCTTGGATCGCGGAACCGCGGTCAAACCCTAGGGTTTGTCGTAGTTCTGTGGCGACATGAGTGAGACTTGGGTTTGCCCTTCTATGGCTGGTGCATAGGTACTGTGGTATATTCTGGGTATTATTAAAATTGTGCTCAAGTGTTGAGCTGTCGGGAAATTATGGGACTTTTATGAATCGATCGAAAAGTTTAACGTTCATCCGGATAGCATGTGATGGGATACAATATTTGGAATCCACAAGTAGTTATGAGATAACTAATGTGAATGTTATAAATCTAGCAGTTTGGTCTCATTTGATCGGTTGCCACGGGATTTTAATGAGATCAAAAGTCCGTCGCAATCACGTAGCGTACGCGGATACTCGCTGGGTAAACTTAATAGATAGCCACGCCCCATAGCCCCGACCAAGTGACTGTAGGAGAACCCCGTCGCCATAAGCATCCGTTCGGGTGCTCGCGGCAGCGGTGTTCCGCCTTAGTGCACTTCGTCGACGGTATCGGGGGGTGCGGCCGTCTACTAAAGTTTCCGACGAGCATTCGATCAGAATGTCGGGAATCTTGTTGAATTGCCCGACTTGTTATTGAAAAGTGTTTTCGGTATCGAGACTAAAATGCGGGATTTATAAATTTTAGGCATGTGATGTCTAAGGAATTTGTCGCGCCCCGCTTCCCAGTGTACGGCGAAGGAGACGCGACGAGGTCCGCTACGTGTATACTCAGAAGTACATACGCTAAGCGTATCTAAGCAATATAAAATAAATACACAAGAGACAAGAAATTAAAAGAACAACAACTTTTATTTATTAACATTCTTTGTATAATACATGAAAGGAAATACAGCTGAAATAATAAGATGCCTAAACAGTGGTATAACAGGAAATGAAAAGTACAGAAAGGAAAAGTGTACAATGAAACTACAGTGTCGGGTCTTCAGTAAACTGCCCCAAGTCTTCTCGCGATGGCTCAACCTCTGCCGGGTCCAAATCACCTGACGACATTCAAAGAAGAGAGAAACAGAATGTCGTCAGCGAACAGGTCGCTCAGTAAGTCCCAAAGGTAAGAGGAGAAATAGGATAGACAGAGAGTAAGTGAGAGAGGGAGAAGGTGGCTTTTACAGTTGTATTATATTGTTATATTATTGTAGTATGGTGTTAACGCTGTTGTTGTAGCTTAGTACAGAAGGATGCCAGTGTATACGAGAGGGGTCTCAGTATGCTAGAGACTAGGGCAAATGGAAGTACAAGGCTCCGTTATACAACCCGGAACAACGGCAATTGGATTCATGTTAGGTGTCTTAATCTTACCGTCTCGTGCCACTTTTAACACCTTCCGTACCAATCTACCCCTTAAACCCCGCGATGTCTTGTTTGTATTGTTATCTTGTAAATTGTGTTGGTTGTATGATTAATTGACTGACTGACCGAAACCATGATATCAGGAAACAGTTATAACCGCAGAGTCATGTAAATGGAATACTAAGAATCATGTAAAAGGAATATATATCCATGGTTCGGTTCAGTCAAGTTGTATAAATTGATAATTGTATTCATGGATTCATGTGTTCATTTTGAATTGGAATATTGAAGATTTATATGGTACTTGAATCATATTCAAGGCGGATTATGATCAGACTCAAACCCGAGTTAGACCGTAGAAATGTAAATCGAAGTCCTATAATTGCTAGGGCCCTTAGGGTAATTTATAAAACTTGAGGGAGTTTTATGTAAAAATACTTTTGTATAGTTTTTAAAATACAACTCAAGTATTTAGTTATCGTCTTTATGTACATACAATAATTTAATGATCAAGATAAATATGTATACATGTTCGAATAACATGAAATGAGTCAAGTATATTATTCGAGTAACTACCATAAACAATGCTGTAAAGAAATATTATGTACGACTAATTAATCAAGTTAAACGAATGCGGAATATAAACAGAGATATGGCTCTAAATGTTTTGCATGCGTAAGTTCCAGTTTCACCTAAATACGAGTACCGGTTTGAGAGATATATATGTTTTTGTATCGTCGCGCAAAACAGATCAGAATCTATTCGGCACCGTCACAGGTTTTTAAAATGCAGTTTGAGTTAATTTCTATTGGGTTTCAGGTTACAAAAATTATTAGAAAATTGTAGGTATTTCGATGAACTTATCGAAAACACCAAGACTCACATGATTTGGATTTTTGAATCTCTAGTTATGACCATTTTAATATCAGCATTTAAAACAGAAATTCAGATTTCTGGACAGCAACTATATATTCTATTGCAAAGCCTATATCAGGTTGTTTCATGCATTCCTAAGTAATATAATATACAGAAAATTATAGTTCTATCAATGATGCATCTACACATCTAAATTTTGTCACAAACGGACATCGGGTGTTCGAGTTATGTCCAATTTAAAAACAGTGTGCGAATCGGAACAGATTCTGTCCAGATCCGTCACTTAATATTGTAACGCAGTTTTCTTTATCTTAGATGGGTTTTCAGTAAAACTATAAAAGTAAGAAAATCTATATCATTCGATGTATATATCAAAAACACCTGAGTTTGCTCAATTTGGATACCGGTATACAAAGTTATATGTCCTAGAAGTTGACCGATAAATGCAGTTTTCTGTTTTACGATCAGTGAGTAAATACGATGTAATTCCTAAACCGTTATGCGGATTGATCTAAAATTTTTATAGCATGTACAAAATAATATATTCTATCATATGTAAATTTCCTGAAATTTTCAGAATTAAAAATTAATTTATAAAAATTATTTTAAAACTAAAGGTATTGATATGTCATATGTGAGAAATGAGAAAACCATGGTATTTATTCGTAACTTCATTTTTTTTTTTACAAACCTTAAATAAAGTGATTTAAAATAAAACAATAAACATGCAATCCTAATTGGTCACTATGAAATCTTAAAATGTGAATTGAGAGTAATGAAAAAAACTTTACAAACTATATATGTGTGTATGTTTGTGTGTTTATTATTTATATATGTATCCATTTAATTAATTATTTAGGAACTATGATATGTCAATGGAAGTTTTTCATGGCAATATAAAACAAGAGAAATATAAAGAGAAAAAAAAGAGATGGAGGGAGGGAAAGAGAGAAGGGACTTACATGCACAAGCCGGTATTGTCACCGGACTTGTCTATCCGCCGATAGCCTCGCGTTAGTAGCGAGACCTTCTTGAAGACTTCTTCATGTTCTTCTTCTTGGACTCTAGGTGAAGAGGAAGAAGTGAGAGATAGAAAAATGTGAGGAAGGAAAAGATAGAGGAGAACAATAAAGATGGTGTAATGGTGAATTATGTATAATAATATATGCATTCAATATGAGAATTAAAAGAGAAATGAAAGGTCACCATTCATTTTGCAAATGAAAGGTCTCATTTGTAGATTATGAGAAGAATAAAAAAATGATAAAAAATAATTGCAATAATGGGGATTTGAACATGTGACTTATGGAATAACAATGCAAAGACTTAACCAATAAGCTATAAGGTTGTTCATGCATATATTTAATTAGAATTAAATATATGATGTTGCTTAAAAAGAAAATGGGCTTTTTAGATGGGCTGTAGAGAATAAGAATAATGGATTTGGGTTAAATATTTATGAAAGGAAAAATAAGAATGAGAAGTTAAAAACTTAAATACAAGAAAAAGAATTTGTACCTAGAAAAAAAATACATAATAGATTGAGGAATAAAATAATAATAAATTTAATAGAAAAAGGAAAATACCAAGTACAAATAAATACGGTATATTATTGAAAAGGGATAATACAAATGTATAAAGATTTTGGGGTCATTACAGAATTCATTTGGTTAGGCATGAAATCCAAAGTATGTGATATGTTGGGTTTATGATGTCTAAGGTGGTTGCGTATTCCAACTGTTATAGTTTTTCACTTTCTTTTCTGCGACCGTAAGTGTAATATGTGGTGTATCGCCGGTTTCGGTGCTATATATCAATGACAATTGGGATACGCATATTTACTCATGTTGATGGCATGCAATGTTATGTGTTGCTGTGATATATTATATTGGATCGTCGTGATTGAATAGCCTGAAGTTTTATGTGAGATAGGAGTTTTTTCATTTTCATTCATATAAAATTCATTGTATGTAATATTCTTTTATTGGGGCACTTCCAGGTTGAGGATGATGTCACCATTGTATATTATTTACTTTTTCGCATTAGGATAGACCCAAGGAGGAGAGCATGAGTAACCGGGTTCTAGGGTCCAGTGGGAGACCATCTCAAGGAGTTGAGATCGGGTCTCCTAACTCTAAAATTGGTAGGATTGCTTGCCGCTCTCGTAGGGGTCTAGGGGTATGGGATTGGCTATTCATCACGACCGTGGAATCCATGTTTTATATAGGCTTAAAATAAAACCCGGAAATCCTAGTATATCCAATATTTCATATGTTGTATTCTGCTGCAATATTCTGTGATGTGATCATTGATTATATTCTTAGACGAATACCTATATTATATATATGAGATATAATTAATATTACTGCTTTTGTTTCATAACTGATGCTTAGGAAGCATAATAAATGGGACTTCATTAATGAGATTAATGAAATAAAAGAAACCTAAAGATGTTGTAGAAACTTGTTTTAAAAACTGGTAGCTCTAGTTCTTGCTTTGCACAGCGATATTCCTGGTAGAATATCCAGCACCTTATTCGATAAGGAAAGAGCCGAGATCCTTTCACCGGGAGTGACATCTTTAGCGAAACTAGCAGATGCTGAAGGGTTACGGCAGTGCTCCGGCCATCAAAACGTGGCCAAATGCGGAACAAAATTTTTCTAAACTAGCGCTACCATTATCCGATTTCCGGATCGACCTTAAACCCTAATCTAGCATGATAACTAAGAGTTAGAATCGTTATACCGAGTTGATCCATGTCCTTCGGTCTTCATTCCAAGCTCCTAGTGATTCCTTGATGAAATTTGGTTGCCGGTCTTCCTCCATCTCCGATGATCCACCCGAGAGATGTAACTACAGCTCTAACTCCACAACATGATGCAAATAGAGCAATTAGGGTCTCTATGATGCTATCCTAGAGAGCCTAGGATGTAGTGTGTATGATCTCTAAGTGTTATCTATCTCAAAACTTGAAGGTGCAAGCAATTCATGAAAGCTAGAGGAAGTGAAGCTCATGGTGAGGGAGAAGCTCAAGAACAAGGGAGGAGCTCAAGAAAAACCAACCATGCTTGAAAAAATGAACTCTTCCATGAAAGAGAAAATAGCATGCTTGGTTTTGTAAAAAGCATTTTTCAATTTTTAAATTCTCACCATGCTTGAATAGTGAACATAAATGAATTAATAATTCATTTGTGTGCACTATTGCAAGCATGGTTGTCACCATACATCCTTAAGCTAATATCCACCTCATTTATCCATTTAATAAAATGGTCAAATCAAGAAATGAGGTGGCATCTTCTAGAATGTTATCCGGTAAAAAATACGGATTACATTCTACAGTATATACATACCTGCATTCGTACCGAAATACGAATACCCGAAGAGATAGAATAACACGAAGAATATAATACTAGAATATACGTACCGAAATACATAAACGTAAATTATTAAATCAATACCTGATTTAATAATCCGGCTCAAACCCGAGCCGGTTAGTATTATCAACTGTCCAATCGAAAGTCCGAGTATAATGTACATCAATTGATCGGAACCCTGCACGTAACCAATACGGATACTACATCATTTCGCCAGAACCAGGGAAACTCTCTGTGTGGGACTCTAAAGACTCGTCAATACGCTGGCAGTGGGTTTAACCACAAGCACGTCGGCGGCACTAGCTGTACGTAACGACTACACAGGTATTGAGCGAAAGGGAGGCCGACGAGCAAACTCATGCAGAACCCCTGCTGAGCCTGACAGTGACAATATCCGTACAGTCCGGTCTGTTCGTCTAAGAGTTTCGCATATCGAGTCTAGGGGGTGGATAAAGTCAGATCCCTAACAACGCGACATTTAGTGTCGGTATGAAATCCCATCACTGCTTGAGAAACTATCGATCCTGGATCGGTAGTTCTCGTCCACCGCGGCCGCGGATTTATGGTGATGGCCGTCCGTACACAATGCGACATCAACCCCTAATACCGGGAGAGACGAATCCCCAACAATCCGATCACTGCCTCTATGTGGCTCGGGACTGAACCCAACTAAAACCTGTTTGCACGACTCCTTTGAGCCATGGTAGGGCAGTAATGTAACGTTTTGAAAATCGTTTCGGTGAAATTTCGAAAAATCGGTAAAATAAGGGGGTTTTCTGTAAAAAGTCAAAATACAAATATCTTATTATAAAAATTAAATATACATATTCTAGCTATGTAATTGCTATTATTTGGTGTTTATTGAGCCGCTGGTGAAATTTCAAATTTTCTGAAAAAAATATTATTTTATTATTATTTTAAGCCGTCACTAATACATTTAATTAGGGAAAATTACAAATCGGAATGAGTTGAAACAAATTTTGTGCATCATAAAACATTAAATAAAATTTTATCATGTGGTTTTTGGAACAAAATCATTTGCCAAAACGGTTTAGAAATTATTGAAGAAAAAAAAGCTTTTTTTAGCGTAAATGGATGTTTGGGGTATTGTATTTATCATTTTTCATCACCCCACACCCGTACCCACACCCGTACCCACACCTCCCCATGGCTGAATTCAGCACCCACCATAATTTTTCCCCACTTGATTTCAAAGGAAAAGAAATGAAAGAAAAGAAAAGAAAATGGGTGAATTAGGTGGACTTTTGACCTTACCTTGACCTTGACTTTCCTCCCTTGCATTTTCTCTACCTCCCTCTCTCTCCTCACTCCCATTTCTGGCCTCCCAACAGCAGCAGCCCCCCCCCTCAAATCCCACTCTTTCTTCATCAAAAAAATCCACAAATCACTTCAAAATCCATGCAAATTCAAATCTAAATCCAAATCCGACTCCTACCCATTTTAGCTTAGCCCGTATAGCATGTATCCTTGTGAAAAGAGAGCATTTTGGAGGGCCATGGATGCTTGTGGATCTTCATATGTTTTTGGGTATAATTCTAAACTTTTTGTTGCTTAATTTGTTACTAATTTCTTAAGCTAATTTACTTAAGTGTTAATTTGGTTATGTGAGTTTAATTGCAAGTTTTGGAATTCAAGTTGTGAATTTGATTGCAAGTTAGGGTTTTATAAAATTGGTGTATGGTTATGTGTTATATTTAGGCTTTGTTGTCATGATAATACAAGGTTAGTAGCTAGTGTGAATGGTTAGTTTTAAAATTGTGTTAATTTGCTAAATTGCTTACTAGGTTTTTGAAATTTGTTAAATTCTTGGGATTAAAAATGTGTTTAGGGTTTTCATGACTTCATTAACTTTATTAAGTGTGGTTTAATGCTTTAGATCATGCAAATCTAAGCTAGATTGTAGTTTGTACATTTTTGCTTTGAAATTGTTAAAAAGGGTATTTTTGTAAACTAGAATATTAGGATTTTTGGAATTTAATGAGATTAAATTCCGGAAATTGTTTATACGACTTATTTAAGATATTTAATAAATATATTGGCCGCTACATTCATTTAAACATCGTGTTTTGTACAAAAACGGCGAATTGTGCTTGCTAGATTTTCGGAAAAATGACTTTTTGAGTGAAATTGGCGTTTTGTGAGTTTTAACCTAGTTTATATTAAAATTAGTGTTCGTGAATGTGCAAATGAGTGTATTTGGATTTTTCTCGATGCTTTGGCGTTTGTACGCCGACGTCGAGGGTTTTTGGGTTGATTTGTGAAAGCAACCATAGGTTTTGACCTATGTGGGATTCGTGCGTCGTTTTGATCATGAGTCGGATTTTAATGAGATATGGTGCGTTATGATATGTAGGTACCCCCATGTGGACTTCGAGACGACAAGCAAGCGGGTGGCAACGTCGGCACCGGCTAGCGAGGACCAGGTGAGTAGATTTATATCTACGGGGAGAAGTCGGGTGGATGGCGTATAGCACCCCCGCAGTCCGTGGTGGTGTATACGGATGCGTATACAAACCAACAATTATTATATGTTATTTGGGATTAATAACGATGCTTAGGATGGATATTGGTGTGTTGGATTATTTTAGCGTTGCGAACCCTAGGGTAGTGTTGCACTACACATACACACACACATGCACACATACATACTTGCATACATTCCTATTGATATGTGCTCATGGGATTCTTTATAGTTATGTGTTCACATGGGTATGGGACTATGTGTTCACATACGGATTGAGGATGATACTTGGGATTGAGCTGAGTCGATGAGATTTGATTTGAGGCCGTGAGATCGGTGATATAGCAGGGTTCGTATTTGAGATACGACATGACGTTGTAGCGGGTCCTTGACGTAGTGTTTCATACACGTCCATGCATACGTAGGCGGTATCAATATGGTACTAGACGTAGATCAGTAGCCCGATCTTGATATTTGATATAGAGGATACCAGGTGAATAGTATGATGAATGTGATATTGACCCGTACCCAGATTTGGGAGGCCGTACGACGGATTTACGTACGAGCTATATTGATGATTGATCCGCACTCTTGACTTGGGATGCCTGATTATAGATATGGTATCAGCTATGATATTATTGAGGCGGGATCACCGACTATACATATACAGGTAGGTATATGTATCGACTCAGATGTTAGGCGGTTTCCTTACCTGTAGTTCAGCTTGTTAGTTCAGCCGTATAGTTTAGTGTAGTTGTTAGATTAGATTAGACTTCTTACCTATTTCAAAAACTAACGAATCGTGGGTATTTTAAAAGACAGCCCAAGGGATCCTACGGATATTTCAAAAGACGTATCTTTTCATAAAAACACCGTAGCCCCTATTTTCAAAAACCCCATGATTCGTGTTATTTCAAAAGGCACCATTTGTAGGACTTATATTAGATTAATACTGATTAGTTATCGTTGTGTCTAGTATTCTGCTCCCGCACATTATTGCTGTTCGCTCTGCCCCGCATACTTATTTTGCTGCATACTCCATTATTGATATCATGCTGTTAGGACACCAGCACCATTACCGATGATGCGTATGTACCACATACACTTACTTGCCGGCTCACACACATCTTCATCGGTAATTGCCATGTCACGTACACTTAGAAAATATTATTGCTTGACTTAGGTTGTTAGTTAGTAGTTGATACGATATTAGTGTACCTGCCTTATATGCCAGTTTAGACATTGTAGTTATTACTTGTCACTTCATGCATACTGTTATTCCATTGTTCATGCCTAGTTATTAATCACACATTGCAACTTGGTTATTGATACCATATACATTCATTATCATTGACATATGCACTTGTGATATTTCTTGAGATTTATGATATTTCTGGATTTCGGGGGAAAGCCGCAAAATTTCTAAACTTATTATATTTTTAAAATATGTAAATTGCGGTTTTCTAGTGATGTAAGTGTCTTCCACCATGAGTTTGCTGTGGTTTTTGAGATCCGTGTCGAGGAGTGGAGGAACCGTCATGGGTACATGGTGGGCCCGGTATGGTACCCCGGGGCAAGAGGAATGTGGTGTTGACGTTGAGCCTGGCTGGGGAGCACTACCTACCTGTGATATTACCCGACGCGTCGGATATCCGGAGGATACCGTCGTGGTCTTGAGATGGATGGTAGGGGCCGGTCTGGACTGACGGCGCCCTAGATATTGAGATTGAGACATTGATATTTCGAGACAGTGAGATTTATGTTTTGTGTCGATGCTAGACACTGTTGATACTGATTTCATTATGATACCTCAGTTTAAAAACCAGAAGGAAATCTCACTAATTTATGAAAACAGTTTCTTCATTTACATGTATTCTGTTTTCATGCATTCATACCTCATTCATATGATATATTGCTACCTGAGGCACTGACACGGGCACATGAGATTACACTCGGTTAGATATTACCCTAGCCATTGTTATAGGCTGCATGTTATACATATTTTTGAGGATATACTATGATCATTGATCTAGGATTGCGTTATTTATGCGATTTCTGTGCGTAGATGTTTTTCTATTCATGAGTTGGCAACTCACCCCCGTTGTGCCCCAGTTTCTTGCAGGCTTGCCGTACAGGTTTCATTACGGCTTTGCGGGCATAGTTTCATTCGGGTGATTTGCTAGTAGGTGGGTTTACTTGTATCATACCCCCATTATATATCTTGTATATCATTATTCTGTTGTATCTAGAATCTCCATCAACCAAACATGTATTTTTGAGATAGAGACCAGTGTTGTTTATTCTTTCGACCTTAGAGTCGCTCGTTATATTTCTGGTGGTTTTTGAGTTTCCTTTTGAGTTTTGATCCTCACCGTTGGCGTTGTATATTATATTGCTTGTGTGGTTGTGACCGTCGATTGACGAAGAGCTAGCTCCCGCTTGGGGATGCCTTTTTCTTAATTTCGTATACTATTCATGTTGTATCCCGTTTGGGGGCCTGTATTTACAAAGGAGACTCTGCCGAAATTTTCAGTAAATTTTTGATGTTTTTAAAAACCGCATAATTCGGCTTATGCTATTGAAACTACTTGCTTTAATTTGGTTTTTCCTGCACTTTACTTCTTTTCTTGGTTTGGATTTCTGGGTTTTCGGTTTACTTAGATTACGTACGCCTCGAGACGTTCGTAGTTTAAGTGCCGGTCATGTTCCGTTCTTTCGGGTCGTGACAAAGTTGGTATCAGGGCGTTAGGTTTTACCTTCGGAGCGTAGGATGACCCTTGGTTGATGGAATAGGTGACTAAAGTAGAGTGACGTACCGTTGGTATGTTCCGCGGCATATTTACGACACGCCACTCCACTTAAGGAGCCTTAGGATGTACATTTCCTTGTTCAGTATTATATTCCTTCCTGATCTAGCTTCATCGGTACCAGTTTGGTTTTGCTACTACGGTTACGTGCAGGGAGAGCTACGGCTAGAGTTGCGGTCAGCACAAGCTCGTCACGAACGAGGACTGACCAGGGCGGAATTCCGGCGACATACGATTGCAGAGATGTATCTTTTTACTGTGTTTCCGTGCCACGAGTGTTTGGCGGATCGCCTTTATGAGGTTACTCGGAGGCGCTGATCGACACTAGGGAATTGAGCCAATGATAGAGGCCAGCCAGATTTTGATGACCGTTGGTGTGTTGCTTACTCCTGATGATTGAGGCACTATTCAGCATGCAGACGAGCAAGCCTGTGGTTGCTGCGAGCGACGAGATATCGCCCCATATGTTGGAGCTATTGCGAGGCGAGTTGTACGAATAGATGATAGAAGGTCGCTAGTCACCCGATGATGAATGACTAGGACAGGTGGTTCGTTCGCCTACCCCGATGCGAGGTCATTAGATAGATTGATTCCAGCTAGAGACGACTTCACGCAGAGACGTGAGGGTCGACAGAGACGATCGAATGTCGGAAAACCTATTATTCCAAGTTTAAAGTATTCAGAAAGACATGCAGGCAATTCTATGGTCCCTCTAGAAGAATGAAATCCTAACTCGACATAATGACCGTGTGAAAGCCTTTGAACCTTCGGGTTTGCGGCAGTTCCACGGCGCCATTAGTGAGGCTTGGGTTTGCCCTTCTACGGCTGGACCACCGATGCTGTGGTATATATATTCGATACTATTAAACTGTGCCCAAGATGTTGAGCTCTTGGGGGATTATGAGGTTTCGACGAATCGATCGAATGGTTCGACTTCAATCGGATGCTAGGTGGTGAGATGCATTCTTGGAAGACTCCAGATACGAGGATAGCCGTTGGAGCTCAGTCCATGCAGCCACGACGAGACGAGTCCGAAGCGGTCGACATTAGAGAAAATGGAGTAAGAGGTTCGTATAAGATCCAGATATGATGACGTTCCCCTCCGCCGACATCAGAGATGCGATGCGCATGCCGAGGCAGAGTACTGGATATACCTTCCAGAAGGAGTCGCGATGAGTATGCAGTCGTTCCAGAGTAAGATGCAGATATAGGAAAGGACAATGACTTCCGGACAGTTGGCAGAGACGAGACATGGAAGAGACCGTGAGCAGGATTCCTTCCAGGACACTGCTGCAATGATACTTGCACCTAGGATCAGATGTGTCACGTACATTCAGAGAGCCAGAGGCCAACGCCAGTGATATGCTGTCTTACGAGTGGTCGCGATGATTGACCAAGAGATGACCAGAGAAGTGCCAGAATGGAATCGTCCCCGTTAGCACACCTGACAGGGCCGATGAGCCGATGGACCGAAAGATTGGTAATTCACAGTGAAGACCTTGACCCAGGAATGGTCATGGTTACGCACACCAGCAGGACAGAGTTCATGATCATCGACGAGACGTCCCACTAGTGACCGTGATAGTTGGCCGAGATTCTTAGAGGATGCACTTGAGCGGTACTATTCCGCCATTATTGATTACGATGTTTTGGGTGATTTATTCGTATGATTTGATTTTGATGATTGAGGATTTACGACCTTTGCACAGTGTTGCACTTGAGATCGTTTTCGTGCTTTAGTTTCACATGTTTGTGATATTACGGTTTTAAACAGTTGAGTTTGTTTTGTGCGTATGCATGCACACGATTTCGTTCCTGCACTCGGTATAGTTTATATATGCTTGCAGTGTAGTGATACGCCTTTTGTGCACTTAGATGCACTGGACTTCGATTTCGATTATGATACTCGATATTTGTTTTGTGCACCTTGTGCACCTGATTGATTTTGCGCACGTTCGGCGCTTGATATTGGATTTCATGATTTCGTACACGATGGATGCACCTGATTTGGATTTTCGCGCATGTTGGGCGCATGTTTTGAAGGGTGATTTTGGTGCACACCAGAGGCACTAAATCGAGATTTTTCGTGCATGTCAGATGCACCTGATTTTGCTGTCAGGCACACATGTTTCCTACGACAGATGTTTCGTGCACACCCGATGCACTTAGATGTTGTTTCTGTGCGCATGTATGGCACATTCATGGATTTTGATTTCCGTGCGCACCAGACGCACGTAGTATTCATGTGCATATTTTGGGATTGATTTCTTATAGAGTAGTACGTTTTTATGATATTGCTATGTGTTTTCGTACTGAGCAGGACTAGTCAGAGGACAGTACCTGAATATATTTTGCATGCATTGATAGTTATTGAAGGGATTTCCAAAAAGCGAGCTATAGCCTCAGTATTTACCTACGTGTCTGATATGACACGAAATGTTTAAAACAAGGAGACCCTTCTAAATTGTTTCCAAAACGGCGGAACGTACATTTCAAACAAAGGTATATATATATATAGTTATTTTCTTATGATAGACGTCCGCCACTGTGCAGTGTTATACGCGTTGCACAGCGACTTAAAGAGATTTGGCATGCATTTCCTTCAGATACTTACAGATATAGATTCGATATTTACATATATAGTTTCGAGTTATATCATATTGGTTTTGATTTGGATTTGGCATTGATGTCTTCTCCATGACTCCGATGATTGCGGTATGCTTGACGGAGTTTTGATTTGAGTTATATACTCATTTTTCAAGCGCATGCGCTGCGCTACGATTTGTCTTATGCATTTACAATTTCGGAGCCCCGACGACTTGATGGTTTTTCTTAAATGTTTTAGTATTTGGGGGAGTTTGAATTTAAATTCGGGGACCGAATTTCTTTAAGGGGGGAAGATTGTAACGTTTTGAAAATCGTTTCGGTGAAATTTCGAAAAATCGGTAAAATAAGGGGGTTTTCTGTGAAAAGTCAAAATACAAATATCTTATTATAAAAATTAAATATACATATTCTAGCTATGTAATTGCTATTATTTGGTGTTTATTGAGCCGCTGGTGAAATTTCAAATTTTCTGAAAAAAAATATTATTTTATTATTATTTTAAGCCGTCACTAATACATTTAATTGGGGAAAATTACAAATCGGAATGAGTTGAAACAAATTTTGTGCATCATAAAACATTAAATAAAATTTTATCATATGGTTTTTGGAACGAAATCATTTACCAAAACAGTTTAGAAATTATTGAAGAAAAAAAAGCTTTTTTTAGCGTAAATGGATGTTTGGAGTATTGTATTTATCATTTTTCATCACCCCACACCCGTACCCACACCCACACACCCCCACTTACTCCTCCCCATGGCTGATTTCAGCACCCACCATAATTTTTCCCCACTTGATTTCAAAGGAAAAGAAATGAAAGAAAAGAAAAGAAAATGGGTGAATTAGGTGGACTTTTGACCTTACCTTGACCTTGACTTTCCTCCCTTGCATTTTCTCTACCTCCCTCTCTCTCCTCACTCCCATTTCTGGCCTCCCAACAGCAGCAGCCCCCCCTTCAAATCCCACTCTTTCTTCATCAAAAAAATCCACAAATCACTTCAAAATCCATGCAAATTCAAATCTAAATCCAAATCCGACTCCTACCCATTTTAGCTTAGCCCGTATAGCATGTATCCTTGTGAAAAGAGAGAATTTTGGAGGGCCATGGATGCTTGTGGATCTTCATATGTTTTTGGGTATAATTCTAAACTTTTTGTTGCTTAATTTGTTACTAATTTCTTAAGCTAATTTACTTAAGTGTTAATTTGGTTATGTGAGTTTAAATGCAAGTTTTGGAATTCAAGTTGTGAATTTGATTGCAAGTTAGGGTTTTATAAAATTGGTGTATGGTTGTGTGTTATATTTAGGATTTGTTGTCATGATAATACAAGGTTAGTAGCTAGTGTGAATGGTTAGTTTTAAAATTGTGTTAATTTGCTAAATTGCTTACTAGGTTTTTGAAATTTGTTAAATTCTTGGGATTAATAATGTGTTTAGGGTTTTCATGACTTCATTAACTTTATTAAGTGTGGTTTAATGCTTTAGATCATGCAAATCTAAGCTAGATTGTAGTTTGTACATTTTTGCTTTGAAATTGTTAAAAAGGGTATTTTTGTAAACTAGAATATTAGGATTTTTGGAATTTAATGAGATTAAATTCCGGAAATTGTTTATACGACTTATTTAAGATATTTAATAAATATATTGGCCGCTACATTCATTTAAACATCGTGTTTTGTATAAAAACGGCGAATTGTGCTTGCTAGATTTTCGGAAAAATGACTTTTTGAGTGAAATTGGCGTTTTGTGAATTTTAACCTAGTTTATATTAAAATTAGTGTTCGTGAATGTGAAAATGAGTGTATTTGGATTTTTCTCGATGCTTTGGCGTTTGTACGCCGACGTCGAGGGTTTTTGGGTTGATTTGTGAAAGCAACCATAGGTTTTGACCTATGTGGGATTCGTGCGTCGTTTTGATCATGAGTCGGATTTTAATGAGATATGGTGCGTTATGATATGTAGGTACCCCCATGTGGACTTCGAGACGACAAGCAAGCGCGTGGCAACGTCGGCACCAGCTAGCGAGGACCAGGTGAATAGATTTATATCTACGGGGAGAAGTCGGGTGGATGGCGTATAGCACCCCCGCAGTCCGTGGTGGTGTATACGGATGCGTATACACACCAACAATTATTATATGTTATTTGGGATTAATAACGATGCTTAGAATGGATATTGGTGTGTTGGATTATTTTAGCGTTGCGAACCCTAGGGTAGTGTTGCACTACACATACACACACACATGCACACATACATACTTGCATACATTCCTATTGATATGTGCTCATGGGATTCTTTATAGTTATGTGTTCACATGGGTATGGGACTATGTGTTCACATACGGATTGAGGATGATACTTGGGATTGAGCTGAGTCGATGAGATTTGATTTGAGACCGTGAGATCGGTGATATAGCAGGGTTCGTATTTGAGATACGACATGACGTTGTAGCGGGTCCTTGACGTAGTGTTTCACACACGTCCATGCATACGTAGGCGGTATCAATATGGTACTAGACGTAGATCAGTACCCCGATCTTGATATTTGATAAAGAGGATACCAGGTGAATAGTATGATGAATGTGATATTGACCCGTACCCATATTTGGGAGGCCGTACGACGGATTTACGTACGAGCTATATTGATGATTGATCCGCACTCTTGACTTGGGATGCCTGATTATAGATATGGTATCAGCTATGATATTATTGAGGCGGGATCACCAACTATACATATACAAGTAGGTATATATATCGACTCAGATGTTAGGCTGTTTCCTTACCTGTAGTTCAGCTTGTTAGTTCAGCCGTATAGTTTAGTGTAGTTGTTAGATTAGATTAGACTTCTTACCTATTTCAAAAACTAACGAATCGTGGGTATTTTAAAAGACAGCCCAAGGGATCCTACGGATATTTCAAAAGACGTATCTTTTCATAAAAACACCGTAGCCCCTATTTTCAAAAACCCCATGATTCGTGTTATTTCAAAAGGCACCATTTGTAGGACTTATATTAGATTAATACTGATTAGTTATCGTTGTGTCTAGTATTCTGCTCCCGCACATTATTGCTGTTCGCTCTGCCCCGCATACTTATTTTGCTGCATACTCCATTATTGATATCATGCTGTTAGGACACCAGCACCATTACCGATGATGCGTATGTACCACATACACTTACTTGCCGGCTCACACACATCTTCATCGGTAATTGCCATGTCACGTACACTTAGAAAATATTATTGCTTGACTTAGGTTGTTAGTTAGTAGTTGATACGATATTAGTGTACCTGCCTTATATGCCAGTTTAGACATTGTAGTTATTACTTGTCACTTCATGCATACTGTTATTCCATTGTTCATGCCTAGTTATTAATCACACATTGCAACTTGGTTATTGATACCATATACATTCATTATCATTGACATATGCACTTGTGATATTTCTTGAGATTTATGATATTTCTGGATTTCGGGGGAAAGCCGCAAAATTTCTAAACTTATTATATTTTTAAAATATGTAAATTGCGGTTTTCTAGTGATGTAAGTGTCGTCCACCATGAGTTTGCTATGGTTTTCGAGATCCGTGTCGAGGAGTGGAGGAACCGTCACGGGTACATGGTGGGCCCGGTATGGTACCCCGGGGCAAGAGGAATGTGGTGTTGACGTTGAGCCTGGCTGGGGAGCACTACCTACCTGTGATATTACCCGACGCGTCGGATATCCGGAGGATACCGTCGTGGTCTTGAGATGGATGGTAGGGGCCGGTCTGGACTGACGGCGCCCTAGATATTGAGATTGAGACATTGATATTTCGAGACAGTGAGATTTATGTTTTGTGTCGATGCTAGACACTGTTGATACTGATTTCATTATGATACCTCAGTTTAAAAACCAGAAGGAAATCTCACTAATTTATGAAAACAGTTTCTTCATTTACATGTATTCTGTTTTCATGCATTCATACCTCATTCATATGATATATTGCTACCTGAGGCACTGACACGGGCACATGAGATTACACTCGGTTAGATATTACCCTAGCCATTGTTATAGGCTGCATGTTATACATATTTTTGAGGATATATTATGATCATTGATCTAGGATTGCGTTATTTATGCGATTTCTGTGCGTAGATGTTTTTCTATTCACGAGTTGGCAACTCACCCCCGTTGTGCCCCAGTTTCTTGCAGGCTTGCCGTACAGGTTTCATTACGGCTTTGCGGGCATAGTTTCATTCGGGTGATTTGCTAGTAGGTGGGTTTACTTGTATCATACCCCCATTATATATCTTGTATATCATTATTCTGTTGTATCTAGAATCTCCATCAACCAAACATGTATTTTTGAGATAGAGACCAGTGTTGTTTATTCTTTCGACCTTAGAGTCGCTCGTTATATTTCTGGTGGTTTTTGAGTTTCCTTTTGAGTTTTGATCCTCGCCGTTGGCGTTGTATATTATATTGCTTGTGTGGTTGTGACCGTCGATTGACGAAGAGCTAGCTCCCGCTTGGGGATGCCTTTTTCTTAATTTCGTATACTATTCATGTTGTATCCTGTTTGGGGGCCTGTATTTACAAAGGAGACTCTGCCGAAATTTTCAGTAAATTTTTGATGTTTTTAAAAACCGCATAATTCGGCTTATGCTATTGAAACTACTTGCTTTAATTTGGTTTTTCCTGCACTCTACTTCTTTTCTTGGTTTGGATTTCTGGGTTTTCGGTTTACTTAGATTACGTACGCCTCGAGACGTTCGTAGTTTAAGTGCCGGTCATGTTCCGTTCTTTCGGGTCGTGACAAGTAATCAAAGCACAGTGGGAACTCACACGAGACAAATGACAATCTCAGGTCGACAGACTAACCTGTACACATTTCACCTGGGAACTGCTATCTGACAATAGGTATAATACCAACCAGCAGGTTCCCGGTGAGTCCGTCCAGTCTACTCATAACACAATGAGCACTTGTATACTATCATAGGTGAACAAACTAACACCAATGGCTTGTGAGACCTGGCCACCGCCCCTCGTCGGGGTCTCGATCAGTATACACTAGCCTACACTGGAGTATCGATGCCCAGTCTCGATACTCCCTACGACTAGGGACATTTAAGGATGTGCTTATAGACTCCAGCTCCCACATATATGATCGCCATCATAATGCTGGCAGTCAAGCAAGAATCCTAAGGGCTCTATCAACATGTACATGATGATAAAGATAAACCAGATAGCATACTATTATCTTGAGTAAGACTGTTTTTTCGGTATAGGTCCTCCCTCAATCATCATAATCATCTGCCTGTGATTACGATAATTTCCTTGAGGGCACTATAGCCAACAGATGCTACACACTTGGTTTGTATTTTGATTGCTTCTATAGTTTTTGCTTTGCATAGTGGTATTAGTGAAATATCCTGCACCTTATTCGATAAGGAAAGAGCCGAGATCCCTTCACCGGGAGTGACCTCTTTAGCAAAACTAGTAAAAGCCTCAAAAACACTCCTTTTTAAAATCACTCAATTCTACGACGATATCAAGTTCATTACGCAAAAGGTTTTCTTCAAAACCTGTCGTAGCCCTCCGTCATTTCAGATAAGTACTACTTAGTATTCGTGCTGCGGTAGTTTGGCATTCGTCAAGGCGTAGTGTACGGTAGCTACCTAGTGCTTATCTGCTAGCATACGATGCGATTAGATTAAGGTATTCGTACGGCGTTGTTTGGCTTTCGTCAAGGGTCGTGGGGGTGGCTTTAATTCAATCAGGAAATGTAAGGGTTGAACTTGACTAGCCGACTATGGGTTGTTTGGCATTCGTCAAGGTCATAGCACGTTAGGGGTAAAATATTATCGGGAATTTCAAGTGTTGAAATTTGCAATGAGATTGCATACCTTCTATGAGATAGTTGGATCCTAATACCCACTGCGAGTAAGAGTTACTCCTGGGAGAGTTTTACACAATACAATTAGCCGATCAAGTAGGTGTCTAGAAAGGTGTTAACGGGGTTACACCCCTGGGAAAACGAGCTTTATTTTAATTAGGTCTGTGCGAAAGCACGGGGAACCTCCCTCTAAGTACCGACAATGGCCTAGCCGAAAGATTGGCGAACTTGTAGGGTGTAATTAATCCCGGCTAGTCTTACCTTTTAGGGTTTGAAAGAAGATTTGACTAAAACAGTGGGAGCCATCCTGATTAGATATATTAATAACCAATCTAATCTTACAAGAGCATACGCAAAGTGTTTTCTTCTCTCTCTCCAGATAGCGACCATGTCACGCCTTAATCAAGATAATAATATGGATGTATTGACCGAACCAGCTTGTTATACTGAGCTGGGGAACGTTGGACCCGCTCCAACTTATAATTGTTATAAGACCGAGCAGGAAATTGGGGATTACCAGAATTCCCGTGCCGCCAAAACAAAAAAAGTGCATGATGATGCATCTTCTTCAGGTGTGTTAATTACAGGGAACTGTTTCTCAGTATCCTTTACGTCCTGGGTATGAGATACGGGATCAGGATCCCAGATATGTAATCTGTTACATGGGCTACAGATAGGTAGAGAACTGAGAACGGGTGATAAGTTTCAAGAGTTGGAAACGGTGCAATTGTTGCAAGCCAAGTAGTTGGCAATTATCACCCTGTATTACCAAAATACATTGATTCTGAACGAATGTTATTAGATACCAAACCTGATATACAACATCATATCAGGCTCTTTATTTAGTAAAGAAGGATATAATTTTGTATTATTGTATAATGTTTTGAACATTTCCTATATCAAGAGTTGATCGAATCAGGCACGTTATCTAAAAGCATATACGTTCTAAATGAAACCACAGTTCTTAACGTACAGAACACACACAAGCGAAAGAGTTCAGAAATGAACGAATCTTTCTTGAGGCATTGTAGACTAGGTCATATCAATGCGACCCGACTAGCTAAGTTACATAAAGATGCATATTTAAATCAATTTAAACTTACATCTTGTGAAACTTGCCATTCATGTAATAAAGATAAGATGACCATAGCTCCGTTTATTGGAAATAGAGAAAGAGTTAATGAACTCTTGGGATTGATACATGATGATGTATGAGGTCCCCTTTCTACACATGCCAGGACCGGTTCTTTGTACTTCATTACATTCACTGATGATCTCTCAAGATTCACACATGTGTTCCTGTTGAAACACAAGTCTGAAACTTTTGAGAAATTTAATGAATATAAGTTAGAAGTATAGAACCAAAAATAGGTATAAGTATTATGTCCTTTGATGTGATCAGGGAGGAGAATACTTGAGCACGGAGTTTCTGGACTATTCTATAGGAGAATGAGATTCTCTCTCAGCATTTCTCCTCTGTATATACCACGACACGTCGGTGTATCGGGGCGGAGCAATCGCACCCTATGTGATAAGGTGTGCTCTATGATGAGTACTACCGAGTTGCCTATTTCCTTTTAGGGGTTATGCACTTGAGAAGCTGCATACCTATTGAATAGGGTTCCAATCAAATCAGATGCCTACCACTCCATATGTGATATGGTATGGAAAGAGCCCATCTCTTAAGGATGTTAAGATTTGGGTTGTCCGGCCTATGCTAAAAGCAAAATCCGGACAACTTCAAGGCAAGGTCAGTTCTGTGGAAGTTTGTTGGATAACCCAAGCATTCGCAATGGAATATCTTCTACCGCATTGATGAACAAAAAGTGTTTTATTTCTCAGCATGACACATTTTGGAAAGGGAATTTCTTGTGATGAAATTAGTGGTCATGAGGAAAAACTGGAAGGAGTTCCAGCTATACAAACTGCAGCTGATGATTTGGTAGAACCGGAGGATTCAATAGTTCCCGATGAACCTCAGCCTCACCGCCGATCTAGTAGGGTTCCTCACCCACCTGAGACATACTTCGGTTTTCTCTATGACAGTGAGAGTTGTTGGAGATAGTGCCCTCAGAGTCAATTATTGGATCACAGGCACGTGATTGCAATGATTGAGGGAGGACCTATCCCGGTAGGACAGTCTTACTCGAGATGATAGTATGCTATCTGGTTTATCTTTATCATCGTGTACTGCTTTAGGTGACCTGACACGTCGCTATTACACGTTGATAGAGCCCCTAGGATTCTTGCTTGACGACCAGCAGTATGATGGCGATCATATACGTGGGAGCTGGGGTCTATAAGCACATCCTTAAAAGGTCCCTAGTCGTGGGAGTTTCGAGACTGGGCATCGATACTCCATTAGTAGACTAGTGTATACAGTCGAGACCCCGACGACAGGCGGTGGCCGGTCTCACAAGCCACTGGTGTCAGTTGGTTCACCTAAGATGTATACAGGTGCTCATTGGGTTATGAGTACACCGGACAGGACTCGCCGGGAACCTGCTAGTTGGGATTATACCAGACGTCAGATAGCAGTTCCCAGGTGACATGTGTACAGGTTAGTTCATCGACCTGAGATCGTCATTTGTCTCGTGTGAGTTACCACTGTGCTTTGATTACTACCCTACCACGGCTCAAAGGAGTCGTGCAAACAGGTTTTAGTTGGGTACAGTCCCGAGCCACATAGAGGCAGTGAGCGGATCTGCAGGGGTTCGTCTCTCCCGGTATTGGGGGTGAGGTCGCGCTGTGTCTAGGAGAGCCATTACGCAAAGCCCTCGGCCGAGGCAGGAGATTTACTGGTAGGTATTCCAGTAGTATCTCAGGGCGTTCTGGGATACACTCCGACACGACTTGTACCGCCTTTGGGGGTCTGACTTTTACCAACCCCCTAGGCCCGCCATGCGATACTCATAGACGAACGGACCGGACTGTACGGATATTGTCACTGACAGGCTCAGTAGGGTGTCAGGATGAGTTCGCTCATCGACGTCCCTTTTGGTCAATAGCTGGTGGCCCGTTACGTATTGGCTTATACCTCTGACGTGCTAGTGGTTAAATCCACAGCCATTGTATTGACGAGTCTTTAGAGTCCACCACACTTTCAGTTACTCAGCTTTCGGGCGAAACGCTGTAGAGGCCGTATGGAGATATGGCAGGGTCCGATCAGATACGTGCGGTATTGCACGGATCAGGATCGGACAGTTTTGTACTAGTGGCCGTATAGTTATATGGCAGGGTTCGATCAGATACGTGCGGTATTGCACGGATCAGGATCGAACGGATTTTACTAGCCGGCTTTGGTTTAAGCCGGTACTAGTTTAGTACAGTGTAGATTTTGTCTCATTGCATTTGTATCCGGTCGGAATACAGATGCGGGTGTGTATGCACAGTGTCGGAGTTTTCCTGTAATTTATTACGAGACCAGTTTTCTGGAGTTGCCAGTTTGCATTCCGTTCCGGCCGGTTTTCCTTTGTTCTTTCCCGGCCGGACTTTTCCGATGGAGGGGGTAATTTGCAGTTTTGCAAATTACTTTTGTGGAGGGGTTTTCTTGCATAATGCTTGATTATGACACCTTTCATATCTTGCAACTTGACTTGCTTTAAATTGTGATTAGATGAATGGGTATGGGTTGAATAGTAACAAGCATGGTTGATGTTTTCTTGTCCTTGGATGTGGTCACCATTCTTGTGCTCCTACACTCACCTCCCTCTTGCTTTCATATAGTTCTTTCCTCCACCTTATTCTTCACTTGATGGATATGATAAGTTTTTCAAAAGAAAGGAGAGAAGAAGAAAAAGAAAGAGAGAAAGAAAAAGAATGAGAGAGTTCATCTATGTTATGGGAGGAATTCTTCATCTCCTTCTTCTTCTTGTTTCGGAAAAATGAAAGCACCATTTTTCCTAACCCCAATCCTCCATCATGGCAACTACAAACCCCAAAGTGAGACAAGCACTCTACACTACACTTCCTACAGCAAATCTTGGACGCGTCGATTCGCCAGCTTCGCGCCCGAGTTGCCTCGGTATTGAGGTGGGAGCCCGTAAAAGCTACAGGCGATGTGGTGCCCTTTCCGACGACGAGGAGACGGACGGAGATCCCGCGAGGAGATCGGAGTGGAGATGAAGACCGGAGGACTCGGATCACTCGGTATACTTCTCATCCTATCTCTTGATTGCTAGCATTAGGTTAATGGTAAACGATCCGGGTTATTGTCCGCGGTAGCGCCGGTTTCCGAGTTAGGAAATTTTTTTGATTCCGCATTTTAGCCTCGAGTAAGACGGCCGGGGCGCTGCCGTGGCGCAACAAGAGTGAGGATTGCATCATGAGATGATGACCCAACTAGTTTCGAGCAGGCCATCAAGAGTGGGGACTCTATAAGAATGGCCGGATGCTAAGTGATCTGAGATGGAATCCATATACACCAACAAAGTATGACTTTGGTTGCTATATCTGAAGGGTTAAATCCCCATCAAGAGCAAGTATATCTTAAGAAGATTACTTGGTGTACATGGAAAAGTTGAGACTTTCAAAGCTATGCTTAAGTCCATCCAGATCCTACTTGCAATTGCTACATACCATGACTACGATATCTGGCGGTTGGGTGTCATGACTACTTTTCTAAATAATGATTTAGAAGAGAGTCTATAAGTACAAAGCCAGAAGGCTTCGTAGACAGTGGGAGCAGCGGAAACGTGTGCAAGTTGCTTTATGGATTAAAGCAGGTATCGTAGAGATGGAACGTCTGTTTTGATGTGGTAGTCAAAGAGTTTGACTTCATCAAAATGGTAGATGAACCTTGTGTATACAAAAAGGAAGTAGGGAGTATGGTGGTGATCCTCGTATTGTACGTGGATGACATACTCTTGATAGGAAAGGAGTTTCCTATGCTACGCTCGGTCAATCTCCTCTTATCACAAGGATTCTCCATAGAGGATCAAGGTGATACCTCCTAAATCGTAGGTTTTGGATCTATGTGATAGATCTAAATGGATGTTAGGATTCTCACTAGGTGTAGTGAGATGGTATCAATCGATCCTGGGGAGAATCACTGGATAGCTTCCAGTGTGATAAGGTTGACTGAATGTCAGTCACAGGCATTGTCTTTACCCTGAGTGGAGGGACGGTATGTTGGAAGAGTTCCAAGCTAGATACTGTGGCAAACTAGACGATAAAGGCTGGATACATCACTACCAACAATGCTACCAAAGAAATAGTCTGGATGTACACTAGTTCTTGAGATGAACTTCGTTCCTACCATTGTGTGACAATGGAGTTATGGCTTAGGCCTAGGAACACCCGTCCCATCAGAGATCCAGATATATTCTGAGGCAAGAATCACCTGATCAAGGAGATGGTTGATCTCCAGAGGATCGAGGTTAGGAGAGTAGACATGGAGGTTAACACGGCGGATCCACTCACCAAGGCCAGCTTCCCCAAATATTATTTGAGTGATTTTGGGATGGTTGAGTATGAGATACTATAACCACTGCTATTTTGTTGGGTATTGGATACTACAACACATGGCCTTAGTGCAAGTGGGAGATTGTTAGTTATATGTATGCCCTAGAGAGCATTACTATACATGTGATGTATATTGTAGTGGATGCTTGGACATATATAGGGAGGACTTTCTTGCTCGACATGATAGTATGCTCTCTGGTTGCTCTTTATCTTAAATGTGAACTTGTATTTTTTTACTGTATTGCTCTCACATGTTGATAAAGCGCTTAGGATATGTACTTGACTACTAGGACTATGATGCAGATCATACTAGTGGGGCTAGTGTAGTCAACGAGTACATCCTATAACTGTTCCTAGTCGAGTGAGTATCGAGACAGGGCATCGATACTCCACAGTAGACTAGCACATACGCATCTTGACCCATATGATGGACGATGGATGATCCCATATCTATCGATGTTTGTCATCAAAGATGGTGTACGGGTGCTCAATAGAGACTGGGTACACTGAACGGACTCGCCGAGAACTCCTAGATGGTATTATACCTATCGTCGGATAGCAGTTCTCTCGTGACACTGGTACAGGTTAGTCTGTATACCCAAGATCGTCATAGAGACTTGTGTGATTCCCACTGTGCTTTGATTTCCACCTTACTACGTTCAAGAAAACGTGCAAAACGGTGACTTTTGGGTACATTCCCGAGTCACATGGAGGCGATGAGAGATAGGAGGGGTTTCTTCTCTCCCGGTATAGGGAGTTGATGTTGCGCTATACTCGATTGGCCATAACAGGAAATCCCTTGCCAGGGTTGCTGAGATTTGCTGGTAAGTGTTATCAGTAGTTTCTCGAATCATTATGGACCCTGTATCGGCATGACTTATCAGGCTATTTGGTTCTGACGTTATACCACCCCCAGGCTGTGATATGCGACATATCAGATGAAGAGACCGGACTGTACGGTAGTGTTACTGATTGGATTCACAGGAGTACGAGCAGGATTGCTTGTTGATCTTCTGATCTCTTAATAGCCGGGTGGCCGTTACGTTTGGTAGACCGCTTGCGGCTTGTGGGTGTTTGATATGATCATCACCTACTGTCGGCGTATTGACGAGTCTTTAGAGTCCTATACAGAGTTTTCCTGGCTCAAGTGAAATGGAGTAGGAGCGCATATGTGATATGTGCGAGACCGAGATTAATACGATATGAGATACCATATTGTATTCTCGCGATATGAGATATCAGTCGGTTATATATGATATAGCCGGGTTATCGGATCAAGTGTTGATTCGATAAGTTGATTCATATAATATTAGTCGATTGTATATCATATAGCCGGATTATTGAATCAAGAGTTGATTTAATAATTTAATGTATAATTATATATTTGATATATTACATTACATTAACTAGTATTAGCTCACTTAAGATTTCTTTTCTCACTTATGATAAACTTTACATATATGTGATATATGTATTGTTTTCTTTTTGACATAAAATATATATGTGATATATATAAGTGTGTCATGCTAAGTTACACATGTAACATGTATGTATGAGACTTATACCATGCTAGGGTTAAGTTAGGGTTTTTATTTATTTTAAGCTAATTCAAAAGAGTGTGAATTTGTCATGGTTAAGCTTGGACAAAGCTTATGGATAATCTTTGACAAAGTCAACTATTTTGTCTAGTTTAGGATATTTATGTAACGTTTTAAAAATAATTAAATAAATAATTAAATGAATAAAAGTGTTTAAGTGAATTTTAGGATTTTCGGTAAAGTAAAACGTATTTTTCGTAAAACCAAACCGTGATTGTTTTTCATTATAAATTCAAAAATACCTATTTAATTATGTAATTACTAGTAAATAGTGTTTATTTAGCCACTTATAAATTTTTAGTTTAATTAAAAAAAAATTCCTAAATTAATTATTTTAAATATTAACATAAGCTTTATTTTTACACTAAATTAGTGTAAATTACAAATTTAAATGGTTTTAATTTGTAAAAATGAACCATGGCATATTATAATTTAGTGTGTATCATGCAAAAATTATTTGCAAATTTTTCCTAATTTCTAGAGCTTTCTTGAGTTGCTATAGTAAATAAATAAATAATTAATTAATTAAACCATGAAAAGACTTTAAATGATGATTCTTTCTTGAAACTTCCACACTTTTCTTCACTCTTTTCTCTTTCTCCCTCCCCATGGCCGGCCACAACTCATCCATGGCAGCCCCCCCCATTTTCCACCTCATTTTTATTCAAAAATCATCAAAAATACATCAAAAATTCAATTAAAATTCCACAAAATCATATATATTTTCATACCCTTTATTCTCTACTCTTCTTTACATGGAATTTGGAGTGGGAAAGCATGTATTTTTGAGGCTCATTTTCAAGTTTGGACATGAGGTTGTGGAGGTATAAATCCTTCTCTTTTATTTTATTTCTATTAGATATTTCTTTTAAAGTTTAATTAGATTTAATCTATTAATTCTATTTACTACTTTTAAAATTCAAGTTAGGGTTTGAAAAATCAAGTTGTGATTTTTATTAATTAATGAGGGTTATAATCACTAGTTTAACATATTTAGAAGTGGAAATTCTTATAGGGATGATATGTTGTAAATTGTTAACCTAAAATTGATTTAATTATACTTTTTAGCTAACTAGTTTTTTATAAAATATGTTTATGGGTAATATAAAATTCCAATTAAGATTTCTATCATTAGATTGTAGTTTTAGTGAGCATATTAACATGTTAATGGAAAGAAAAACTTAGTTTGATCACTAGATTCAATTGATAATTGGAAAATAGTAATAAAATGCTATTATTTTGTTAACTAGATTTTGGAAAATTCTAAATAAAAGGGATTTAAAATATAATATTGGTTTCATTATATCATTATCATCATAAATTGTGGTTTAAGTCATTAATTTATGCAAAATCATGTTTTGAGGTGGAATTGTGGTATTTTGCTTGGAAAATGTTGAAAATTGTTAAATGTTGTAAACTAGAAATTTCAAATTTATATAAATTTGTGTAATAAAAATATAGTAATGGTTTGTATAGTCTAGTAATGCTATTTAATGAGTTTTATGACCATTAGTTTCATTTAAATGTCAAGTTTTGATGAAAAACGGTATATTGGCATTTTCGGGTTTTTGCGAAATTGGACAGTTTGATAGATTTTAGGGTTTCGATGGATTTAATCGTGTTTTATGGTATAAGTAATGTGTTTTTAAACTACAAGTTGTTTGATGATGTTATCTCGATCCATCGGAGTTTGTACGCCGATATCGAGCGGTATTTGGTTCTTTTGCGTGGACGGGACATAGGTTTTAACCTATGCTTGTTCTTTGTATCGTTTGACTTTTGTATGTGATTCAGTTTACGATGCTATTTAAATGTTTGCGTCTAGGTACCCCTCACGTGGACTGCGGGCGATGAAGAGGAGGATGGCGACACTGTCTTCGGCAGACATGGACCAGGTGAGTAGATGTATATCTACGGGGGGAAGTCGGGTGGATGGCGTTTAGCACCCCCGCAACGTAGAATAGGAATAGTACTTAGTGACATTAGGAAACCCGATGTGACCCTAGATTCTTACCGAGCAGGACCCTAGTAATGACCCTAGGCGGGACTAGACTGATTTAGGAAAACCATACCTGAGGATGAATACTTTGGGAAAGGTTCGTAGGTCTCTGATAGAAACATACACGCACACACTAAAACTTGACTTGGCGTATACGTATATGTGTGTATATATATAAAACTAGGTATAGGTGTATATATATACACCACACGTATATGGGATTCATTGATGTGATATGATATCCGAGGTATGATGAAACAGTATAACTGGGCTTGATGCCGTGATTCTTGACTATACAGTCGTAATAAAGTGTTAGCGGATCATTAGAGAATGAGATAATGAACATGCATATATAAATTATAAAGAGTGGTGGTGATATTGATGTACATGGGACGCTAGAATAGTACCCGGACTGTAACTGGTGACTGATCACGATATGATATATGTATAACTTGATTACGACATGATATTTCTGAGGATAAACTAATGATGCTTATCATGATGGCAATGATATATGATTGATGTATGCGATCACAGTTTAACACCTTGATCATGAGATGTGCTGATGATGACATTATACGAATGAGGAGACACCTAGGAGATACTTGACCGTACCCCGATTTTGGGATGCCGTACGATGGATTTTACCGTACGAGGCTTAGATTTGATGATTGATCCGCACTCTTGATTCGAGGAAGCCGTACTACATACGTGACGCTATTGAGGCGGGATCGCCGACTATTAGAGATATTGATTAAGACCTTAGGTAGACTCTAGTTTCTTACTGACTAGTCTATTAGGTTTAATTCCTTAGGATGTTAGATGGACAATGGTTTAGGTTCGACTCACATAGTGGTAGTTGTACTCGTATCTCGCAGAGGAGTGGATAATGCACATCTGTATTTACATTCATACTGTAATCATCATGGTGCATGTTCTTTTATATGTTGCTATAATCAGTATAAACTTTACCTGTTAGGACACCAGCACTATTACCGATGATGCGCATGTTCCACGCACACTTATTTGCCGGCTCACACACATCATCATCGGTAATTGCTATGTCACGTACACTTTAGATCATATTGTCTTTTATGGATAGAATCAGTTAGCAACGAGACAGATATAATATTGTGATTATTTTCTGACATTAGTATAAGACATGATATTTATTACTTAGACATTGATGCATTCATATTTCATGTTATCGCACAGTAGTATGGGCATATGCTGACACTTATCATATACTTACTCATGATTTTGAGATTTGGATTTCTATGAGATTTCTGGATTTTTGGGGAAAACCGCAAAAATATATAAAAACTTCTCTCTCTCTCCTCTTCTCTTTTTAAATAAGATGCGGTTTTCTCGTGATGTATGAGTCGTCCACCATGAGTATTTCATGTTTTCTGTTGGATTTCGAGACCCGATTCGAGGAGTGGATGAACCGTCTCGGGTACATGGTGGGCCCGGTATGGTACCCCGGGGCAAGAAGATCGAGTTGTAGACGATGAGCCTGTCAGGGGAAGGCTACCTACCGGTGATGTCTGGCGCGGCGGATATCCGGAGGATACCGACCGTTGTCGTGAGATTTGATGATATGGGCCGATCCGGACTGACGGAGCCCGAGATATTGAGACTTGAGATTACATGTGTTGTGTCGATGTTTGACACGGATTTCCATGGGTTTCATTATTCAGATTTCAGATTCTTATACACATTCTACTATGATAATAGCTAAAGATTTTTTTATACATATATATCTGGATTTCAGGATTTGTTACTTTACCTTCATGGTGCATGCATTTCATTCATATGACATAGTATTATATGAGGCACTGACACGACACGGAGTATTTGCACTTACACGTAGTATTACCCTGCTATTACTAGATGATTGGGATATTATAGTGTATTATTATTATGACCTAGGATAGCGTCGTGCATTCGATTTCTTTTCGTAGATGTCTTCTACTCACGAGTTGGCAACTCACCCCCGTTGTGCCAAATTCTTTACAGGTTCGATGTACAGGTTTCCGTGGCAGCTTGTTGGCACATCTTTTCTTCAGGGTGATTTGCACGGTAGGTTGGTTCACTTGTATCCGAACCACCATTGTACTTTTATTCATTCATTTGTATCTAGTAAGCTCCATCAACCATATTTGTATTACTTGATAAGTTTATTGGACCAGTTGTTTATTTCGACCTTAGAGTCGCGCATGTGTTATTCAGATCTGGTGGTTTTGTTTTCTTTTGAGTTTTGAGCCTCGCCTATTGGCGTTGTATATTATTGTGCTTGCTGTGGTTGTTTCCGCCTGTTGGCGTTGATGCTAGCTCCCGTTTGGGGATGCTTTTTATTGTTTATGTATATTATACTTGTTGTACCCGTTTGGGGGCCAGTTTTTACAGAGGAGACTCTGCCGAAATTTTTGGGAAAATTGCTGATGCTTTTAAACTTGTTTTCTTTTTCTTCTTCTTCTTCTTCTTCTATGGTTTAGATTTCTGGGCTTCGGCTTACTTAGGTTACGTGGCGCCTCTAGACGCTTCGTAATCTAAGTGCCGGTCACGTTCCGTACTTTCGGGTCGTGACAAAGTTGGTATCAGAGCGCTAGGTTTAACCCTGTATAAGTCTAGGTGACCCTTGGTTGATGGAGTAGGCGATTTAGGTAGAGTAACGTACCGTGGGTATGGTCCGCGGCATACTTACGATACGCTACTCTGCTTAAGGAGCCTTAGGATGTACATTGTTTGCACCGTATTTCATTCGTTCCTTTGATCTATCTTCATCGATGTCGGATGGTGGTTTCTGTTACCACGGGCAGAGGGAGTTGCGGCTCGAATGCGATAACCATTAGAGTATTGGTTATTCTTGAGGATTGAAGCATTGCTTAGCGTGCGGATGAAGGGTATTCACATGCTGTCCGGATGAAGTTAAAGGGTTCGAACGATTATCAGAAAACCATCTTCCTAAGTTTAAAGTATTCGGAAGAACATGCAGGTATTTCGATGGACCCTCTAGAAGAATGAAACCCTAACTCGACATAATGACCACGAGAACGCCCTTGAACCTTAGGGTTTACGGCAGTTCCGCTGTGCCATTAGTGAGGCTTGGGTTTACCCTTCTACAGCTGGATCATCGATGCTGGGGTATGTACCGGATATTTTTAAACTGCACTTGAGTGTTGAGCTCTCGGAGAATTATGGGATTTTGATGGATCGATCGAAAAGTTTAATGTAGTCCGGATATCAGGTGAAGGGATCGATTACATGGGAGACTCTAGATATGAGTGTTGCCGTTGGTAGCGCAGTCTGCATAGCTACGAAGAGGCGAGTTTAAAGCAGCCGACATCAGAGGAAAGAGGCGCACATTGACGATAGTGTTTACGATTGTGATTTAGTGATTTGAATTTCATATTTTCATTGATTGGATTTTGGTATTTTGAGGACTTTGTTCTACGATTGGTATTTCATGTGTGTACCTTCATTCTATTTGTGTTTCATATATCAGTTGTATTGATGTTGTTTAGTACACAACCAGTACACTTGATTTGGTTTTATATATTTGGGATTTTTGATTTGATTTCGTGCATTGGAGTTACACGTGATTTTGACATATGTTTCGACCTAGTTTTCATGCATTTTTGTGCTGTGATTTCGATTTTGATATTCGATGTATGTTTTCGTGCACCATGTGCACCTGATTAGGATTCTTGCGCATACTTGGCGCACTTGATGCGATTTTGTGCACACCAGATGCACTAAATCGGGGTTTTGTGCAGATTAGATGCACCTGATATTGTGTCGTGCACGCCCGTTGCACTTGACAGATATTTTTGGTGCACACCTGTTGCACTTAGTTTTGTTTTGTAGGTATTCATGGTATCTGTAATTGGTTTCGATTTCAGTGCGCACCGGACGCACATGATATTTTATTGATGTGATTGGGATTGATTTTACTTTGAGCAGTATGTTTTCCTAATTATTATTATTGATTTAGTAACCAGGCGGGACGTGTATGTTAAATAAACGATATATATATATATATATAGTTATTTTTTAAAAAAAAATAAACGTCCGCTACTTATGCCGTGACACGTGCATCACACGGCAATTTTCAAAAGGGGTTTTTGTATATTTCCTTATCCAGATATTTGTACAGTTTCACTATGATGCACACTATATATAAGTTGTAGATTGATGTATATTATGTTGGTTTTCATATTGGGTTTTGATATTTTATTCTCGCCATAACTCCGATGATTTCGTTATGCTTGACGGAGTTGATTTTTTGTTATGTATTGATGATTTCGGAGCCCCGATGATTTGAGTGTTTTGCTAAATGTTTTAGTATTTGGAGGGGGAGTTTTAATTTAAATTCGGGGACCGAATTTCTTAAAGGGGGGAAGATTGTAACGTTTTAAAAATAATTAAATAAATAATTAAATGAATAAAAGTGTTTAAGTGAATTTTAGGATTTTCGGTAAAGTAAAACGTATTTTTCGTAAAACCAAACCGTGATTGTTTTTCATTATAAATTCAAAAATACCTATTTAATTATGTAATTACTAGTAAATAGTGTTTATTTAGCCACTTATAAATTTTTAGTTTAATTAAAAAAATATTCCTAAATTAATTATTTTAAATATTAACATAAGCTTTATTTTTACACTAAATTAGTGTAAATTACAAATTTAAATGGTTTTAATTTGTAAAAATGAACCATGGCATATTATAATTTAGTGTGTATCATGCAAAAATTATTTGCAAATTTTTCCTAATTTCTAGAGCTTTCTTGAGTTGCTATAGTAAATAAATAAATAATTAATTAATTAAACCATGAAAAGACTTTAAATGATGATTCTTTCTTGAAACTTCCACACTTTTCTTCACTCTTTTCTCTTTCTCCCTCCCCATGGCCGGCCACAACTCATCCATGGCAGCCCCCCCCATTTTCCACCTCATTTTTATTCAAAAATCATCAAAAATACATCAAAAATTCAATTAAAATTCCACAAAATCATATATATTTTCATACCCTTTATTCTCTACTCTTCTTTACATGGAATTTGGAGTGGGAAAGCATGTATTTTTGAGGCTCATTTTCAAGTTTGGACATGAGGTTGTGGAGGTATAAATCCTTCTCTTTTATTTTATTTCTATTAGATATTTCTTTTAAAGTTTAATTAGATTTAATCTATTAATTCTATTTACTACTTTTAAAATTCAAGTTAGGGTTTGAAAAATCAAGTTGTGATTTTTATTAATTAATGAGGGTTATAATCACTAGTTTAACATATTTAGAAGTGGAAATTCTTATAGGGATGATATGTTGTAAATTGTTAACCTAAAATTGATTTAATTATACTTTTTAGCTAACTAGTTTTTTATAAAATATGTTTATGGGTAATATAAAATTCCAATTAAGATTTCTATCATTAGATTGTAGTTTTAGTGAGCATATTAACATGTTAATGGAAAGAAAAACTTAGTTTGATCACTAGATTCAATTGATAATTGGAAAATAGTAATAAAATGCTATTATTTTGTTAACTAGATTTTGGAAAATTCTAAATAAAAGGGATTTAAAATATAATATTGGTTTCATTATATCATTATCATCATAAATTGTGGTTTAAGTCATTAATTTATGCAAAATCATGTTTTGAGGTGGAATTGTGGTATTTTGCTTGGAAAATGTTGAAAATTGTTAAATGTTGTAAACTAGAAATTTCAAATTTATATAAATTTGTGTAATAAAAATATAGTAATGGTTTGTATAGTCTAGTAATGCTATTTAATGAGTTTTATGACCATTAGTTTCATTTAAATGTCAAGTTTTGATGAAAAACGGTATATTGGCATTTTCGGGTTTTTGCGAAATTGGACAGTTTGATAGATTTTAGGGTTTCGATGGATTTAATCGTGTTTTATGGTATAAGTAATGTGTTTTTAAACTACAAGTTGTTTGATGATGTTATCTCGATCCATCGGAGTTTGTACGCCGATATCGAGCGGTATTTGGTTCTTTTGCGTGGACGGGACATAGGTTTTAACCTATGCTTGTTCTTTGTATCGTTTGACTTTTGTATGTGATTCAGTTTACGATGCTATTTAAATGTTTGCGTCTAGGTACCCCTCACGTGGACTGCGGGCGATGAAGAGGAGGATGGCGACACTGTCTTCGGCAGACATGGACCAGGTGAGTAGATGTATATCTACGGGGGGAAGTCGGGTGGATGGCGTTTAGCACCCCCGCAACGTAGAATAGGAATAGTACTTAGTGACATTAGGAAACCCGATGTGACCCTAGATTCTTACCGAGCAGGACCCTAGTAATGACCCTAGGCGGGACTAGACTGATTTAGGAAAACCATACCTGAGGATGAATACTTTGGGAAAGGTTCGTAGGTCTCTGATAGAAACATACACGCACACACTAAAACTTGACTTGGCGTATACGTATATGTGTGTATATATATAAAACTAGGTATAGGTGTATATATATACACCACACGTATATGGGATTCATTGATGTGATATGATATCCGAGGTATGATGAAACAGTATAACTGGGCTTGATGCCGTGATTCTTGACTATACAGTCGTAATAAAGTGTTAGCGGATCATTAGAGAATGAGATAATGAACATGCATATATAAATTATAAAGAGTGGTGGTGATATTGATGTACATGGGACGCTAGAATAGTACCCGGACTGTAACTGGTGACTGATCACGATATGATATATGTATAACTTGATTACGACATGATATTTCTGAGGATAAACTAATGATGCTTATCATGATGGCAATGATATATGATTGATGTATGCGATCACAGTTTAACACCTTGATCATGAGATGTGCTGATGATGACATTATACGAATGAGGAGACACCTAGGAGATACTTGACCGTACCCCGATTTTGGGATGCCGTACGATGGATTTTACCGTACGAGGCTTAGATTTGATGATTGATCCGCACTCTTGATTCGAGGAAGCCGTACTACATACGTGACGCTATTGAGGCGGGATCGCCGACTATTAGAGATATTGATTAAGACCTTAGGTAGACTCTAGTTTCTTACTGACTAGTCTATTAGGTTTAATTCCTTAGGATGTTAGATGGACAATGGTTTAGGTTCGACTCACATAGTGGTAGTTGTACTCGTATCTCGCAGAGGAGTGGATAATGCACATCTGTATTTACATTCATACTGTAATCATCATGGTGCATGTTCTTTTATATGTTGCTATAATCAGTATAAACTTTACCTGTTAGGACACCAGCACTATTACCGATGATGCGCATGTTCCACGCACACTTATTTGCCGGCTCACACACATCATCATCGGTAATTGCTATGTCACGTACACTTTAGATCATATTGTCTTTTATGGATAGAATCAGTTAGCAACGAGACAGATATAATATTGTGATTATTTTCTGACATTAGTATAAGACATGATATTTATTACTTAGACATTGATGCATTCATATTTCATGTTATCGCACAGTAGTATGGGCATATGCTGACACTTATCATATACTTACTCATGATTTTGAGATTTGGATTTCTATGAGATTTCTGGATTTTTGGGGAAAACCGCAAAAATATATAAAAACTTCTCTCTCTCTCCTCTTCTCTTTTTAAATAAGATGCGGTTTTCTCGTGATGTATGAGTCGTCCACCATAAGTATTTCATGTTTTCTGTTGGATTTCGAGACCCGATTCGAGGAGTGGATGAACCGTCTCGGGTACATGGTGGGCCCGGTATGGTACCCCGGGGCAAGAAGATCGAGTTGTAGACGATGAGCCTGTCAGGGGAAGGCTACCTACCGGTGATGTCTGGCGCGGCGGATATCCGGAGGATACCGACCGTTGTCGTGAGATTTGATGATATGGGCCGATCCGGACTGACGGAGCCCGAGATATTGAGACTTGAGATTACATGTGTTGTGTCGATGTTTGACACGGATTTCCATGGGTTTCATTATTCAGATTTCAGATTCTTATACACATTCTACTATGATAATAGCTAAAGATTTTTTTATACATATATATCTGGATTTCAGGATTTGTTACTTTACCTTCATGGTGCATGCATTTCATTCATATGACATAGTATTATATGAGGCACTGACACGACACGGAGTATTTGCACTTACACGTAGTATTACCCTGCTATTACTAGATGATTGGGATATTATAGTGTATTATTATTATGACCTAGGATAGCGTCGTGCATTCGATTTCTTTTCGTAGATGTCTTCTACTCACGAGTTGGCAACTCACCCCCGTTGTGCCAAATTCTTTACAGGTTCGATGTACAGGTTTCCGTGGCAGCTTGTTGGCACATCTTTTCTTCAGGGTGATTTGCACGGTAGGTTGGTTCACTTGTATCCGAACCACCATTGTACTTTTATTCATTCATTTGTATCTAGTAAGCTCCATCAACCATATTTGTATTACTTGATAAGTTTATTGGACCAGTTGTTTATTTCGACCTTAGAGTCGCGCATGTGTTATTCAGATCTGGTGGTTTTGTTTTCTTTTGAGTTTTGAGCCTCGCCTATTGGCGTTGTATATTATTGTGCTTGCTGTGGTTGTTTCCGCCTGTTGGCGTTGATGCTAGCTCCCGTTTGGGGATGCTTTTTATTGTTTATGTATATTATACTTGTTGTACCCGTTTGGGGGCCAGTTTTTACAGAGGAGACTCTGCCGAAATTTTTGGGAAAATTGCTGATGCTTTTAAACTTGTTTTCTTTTTCTTCTTCTTCTTCTTCTTCTATGGTTTAGATTTCTGGGCTTCGGCTTACTTAGGTTACGTGGCGCCTCTAGACGCTTCGTAATCTAAGTGCCGGTCACGTTCCGTACTTTCGGGTCGTGACAATTTATTTAACCCAACCCTTAACCTTAGTGTATGGTTTATTCTCTATAATGGTTAGGCATGATATTTTGTGACCATGGTTGCATTTGTAACCTCATGAGTTCATTTTTGAGTTCATGACTTGCTTCATCTTCTTCTTCCTCTCAAGCTTTCTAGCTTCAATGGAAAGTGATGATTTCTTGTGAGAAAATGAAAACTAAAGTGTGCCCACTTTCTATTTCATCATCCTTTACAACTTGCCATTTAGTATAGGGTGTTTGCTTCACTAATTTCATAGTTAGTGAAGAGATAGCTTGGGTTAGTGTCTCCTCGACATAGATCATCTTCGGCCTCGAAGTCTTCGAAGCAAGCATATTCGTTTCTTTAAGGGAGCCTCTCTAGACTCCGGAGTTCATGATCGCAGTGAAGGGGACTACTGCACGGAGCTATTGAAGTGAAGGACTGGTCTACAAAGGTTGTATTCCTTGCTCACTTCTTATGAAAATTTGTTTGCATTACTTTCCGTACGATTTCTAGTTTACGATTCATGGTTAGGGTTAGCTAGAACGGAAAATTTTTGAATTTGGTATGGACGATGCCTCCCGAAACCTTGCTGCCATGCTAGGCAACCCTTCAAAGTTCCCATCACAGTGACCTTGTGTAGTGACCTAAAACCAACCATAAAAACCTGAGACAATTCCATATTCTGTCGGCCGCAAATATATTGCTTCTGGCCGCAAATTGCGGCCAAACTGGGGTGTTTGGGTTTGGATTTTGGTATGAGGGTCTCTAGGGTTGTGTGTGGTCTTGTGGTACGTGCAACTTTTACAAATTATTTGTGTAGCAAAATCTGGGATCACTTTGCTTGTTTTCTAGTATTTCGATTACGCGCATTACGTTATCCAACACGGTTCGTGTTGTTGTGTAGTTGTTGCTCTTGAGTTGGTTTCATAGTGTCGCTACGCATGTTAACCACTAGACGAACACTTGAGAGTATGTTCGGAGCTGATGCGTCGGTCAAATGTAGTGGATACGTGTTATTGGTCGATTGCTAATGTGAACTTGTTATATTGTTGTTTTATGATCTTAGGGACGCAGGCGAGGACTTCGGACGCTGCGAAGAAGGGAAAGCGAGTGGTTGGCTTTACTTAGCCTAAGATCATCTGTGAGTAGATTTAACATCTACAGGGGAATCGCCCGCATGGCGTTACACGTCTGGGCTAGTTATGATATGATATTAGTCGCATGTTTATATTGCACATATAGAGTTTGCGCATAAACTTCATTGCATATTATTATTTGTTGTTCTTGAACTTGTACCCATTGGACACTGCATTATTATTGATGGCTCATGTTGCACGAGCACTGATTGTATGCCACACACACCGTCGATAATTGCCATGACAAGCACAGCATACATACATATATGATATTGTTTGGTTAGGGACATTGTGACATTGATTCCTATTCCATTATGCATATGACATATAGCATACATGTATACCTACATGCTTACACATATGCCTTGCTATGCCTACATAAATACACATATACCTGAAGGGTATTGTATCATTATTGACATGTATATACACATACCTAGCCTTGATATAGCTACACACATACCTGGAGGGTATTACATCATTATTGATAGATAGATAGATACTTTTGGGTTTCCCTAGAACCTACTGTAGAGTATGGAAGCATCACGCATGCCACTTTTAAAAATTAGAGAGGTGCTAAGCAAATATAACAAGAATTTTTAACTAGAAGTCTAGAGTAACAACTAAAGTGTCACATACTATAAACATATTATTACTAAGTGAAAGGAATACAACCTTCGTAGTCCTCTTGTATTAACTCTTAGGATCATTGAGAGTTTGAAAATGCTCGCTTGTAAGCTCCTTTGTCCACGATGATCCACCCGAAGTCCACTTTGTCCAAGCTCCTAGCTCCACTTGATCAAAGAAGAAGATGAAGCTAATACTCTAAACTAATTGGCTAGATTAGAGTAGAATGATGAGGTGGTGTATTTTCTCTATTCAAAACCCAATCTTTTTATCAATCTCACTCTATGGAAATCTTAAGAGAGAAAGAGAATGAGGAAGAAGAAGATGGCAACTTGAGAGCTCAAGAATAATGAAAAGATAATGAGAAAAGAGAATAGAAAATAATATATATTTTCTTCTCTCATCTCAAACCATGGTAACTTAAATATCTAGATATTTATTTGCAAATGAGTTAAAGCCAAAAAGAAAACTAATCCACGGTTAAATGTTAGGTGAAGTATGGTTTAGTTTGGAAGTGTGTAGAAAGATAACCATGGATCAATTTTCTTTTTCTTTTCTTTTAAATTAAATACAAATATATATATATATATATATATATATAAGTTCCATGTGAGTCTTGCATTGCCATCAAGAGTGTATCATCAACCATGATACTATGTATGCATGTATGTGTCCATGCACATCAACATGTGCATACATGCATGCATACATCATATAAAAAGAAATGGGTTTAATAAAGAAATTAAACTAAAAGTCAAATGTTAAATCAACACTTGATTTAACAAACCGGTCATATCACATACGACCCGACCAATAGAAAAACACCCGATTAACATACGGTATCTCATACTCATATTTAATCGGGTCCCCGGGCATATCTCATATGCACACCACATCGTTTCGCCTGGGCTAGGAAACTCCTGTGTGGGACTTTAAGACTCGTCAATGTTAGTTGTATATATGCCCTAGAGGCCAGTATTGTACATATGATGTATATTATATTGGATGCTTGGACATATATAGAGAGGTCTTTCTTACTCGACATGATAGTATGCTATCTGGTTACTCTTTATCTTAACATGTATACTTTTCTCTTAATACTGTCTTATGGTTACATGTTGGTAAAGCCCTTAGGATGTGTACATGACTACCAGGACTATGATGCAGATCATACTAGTGGGGCCATGGTAGTCCATAATTTCATCCTTTAATGTCCCTAGTCGTAGGTGTATCGAGACGAGGCATCGATATACCAAAGTAGACTAGCATATACGCTTCTCGACCCATGAGATAGGCGATGGATGATCCCATATCCATTGGTGTTTGACATCAGAGATGGTATACGGATGCTCAGTAGAGACTGGGTACACTGGACGGACTCGTTGAGAACTCCCAAATGGTATTATATCGCACGTCAGATGGCAGTTCTCTGGCGACACTTGTACAGGTTAATCTGTAGACCCGAGATCGTCATAGAGTCTTGTGTGATTCCTACTGTGCTTTGATTTCCTCCTTACCATGTCCAAGAGGGCGTGCAAAACGGTGGTTTTTGGGTACAGTCCCGAGTCACATGGAGGCAATGAGCAATAGGAGGGGTTTCATCTCTCCCGGTATTAGGGGTTGATGTTACGCTGTGCTCGATTGGCCATAACAGGGAAGTCCCTGGCCGGTGCTGATTTAGAGATTTACTGGTAAGTGTTACCAGTAGTTTCTTGACCCGTTATGAACCTCACATCGGCATGAATTATCGGTTATTGGGGTCTAACGTTTACCACACCTAGACTTGATATGCGACATATCAGACGAGGAGACCGGACTGTATGGCAAGTGTTACCGTCAGGCTTTTGCAGGAGTTAGAGAGGGCTTGCTTGCTGATCTTTTGATCGCTCAATACCCGGGTAGCCCTTACGTCCAGCTAGTACCGCTGACGGCTTGTGGGTGCTTGAAGTGATCATCACCTACTGCTGGCATATTGACGATTCTTTAGAGTCCTACATGAAGGTTTTACTGGCTCAGGCAAAACGAAATAGGAGCACGTATGAGATATGTGCGGGACCGAGAATAATGCGTGTATGTGATACCGTATTCTATTCTCGTGACTTTTGTATCGGTCGGTTATATGTCATATAGCTGGGTTATCGAATCAAGTGTTGATTCGATAAGATGGTACATTTAGTGTTAGTCGGTTATATGTGATATAGCCAGATTATTAAATCAAGTGCTGATTTAATAATTTAATGTATAATTGTATATTTGATATAATAATTTACATTAACTAACATTAGCTCACTTAAGCATTCTTTTCTCACTTGTGTGTACATGTTATATATATATGTGATATATATATATTGATGTGCATTATTTATTTAGTGTGTCATGGTTGTTGATACACACTACATGGGTGTATGAGATGTTAGCGTATATGCCCTAGAGGCCATTACTGTATCATACTAGTTTGTATATTACTTGATGGAAGCTTGGGATATTCACAGTTGTATAGACAATCTTGCTCAAAATGGTAGTATGCTACTTGGTTTGTTTCTACTTTAATGTGTTCATGTGTTTATTTTAGTATATCACCTATACCCATTAGTGGAGCCCTTAGGATCTTTACTTGATTACCAGCGTTGTGATGGCAGTCACACTCGTGGGGGCTAGGTAATCCACAAGCACATCCTTATACAGGTCCCTAGTCGTAGGACTATCGAGACATGGTATCGATACTCTGGAGTAGACTAGCGTATGCGCTTCTCATCCCAGCAGGGGAGACGGTCTGTCCCACAGCCGTCAGTACGTCGTACATGAGATAGTATGCAGGTGCTCGTTAGGTTACGAGTACACTGGACAGGACTCGTCGGGAACTGATTGGTTGGTACTATACCTATCGTCAGTTATCAGTTCCCAGGTGACATGAGTACAGCTTAGTCCGCTGACTTGACACTGTCACTTCGCCTCGAGCGTGTTCCCACGGTACTTTGATTACTACCCTACCACCGCTCAAAGGAGTCGTGCAAACAGGTAGTAGTTGGGTGCAGTCCCGAAGCAATTGGAGGCAGTGACGGTTAGTCAGGATTCGTCTCTCCCGGTATTAGGAGTTGATATCGCGCTGTGTCACGGAGAGCCATTACACACAGTCGTCCCTGGCCAGGGCAAGCGAAATGCACTGGTAGGTTTCTAGTGTTATCTCAGGGTGTTCTGGGCTACACTCCGACACGACTTGTACCGCTATTAGAGGACTGACGTTTACCGCCACCCTAGGCCCGCCATGCGATATTCTCAGAAGAACAGACCGGACTGTACGGAGATTGTCACATTCAGGCTCAGTAGGAGTTCAGATGGGTTTCACCTCGTCAGTCTTCTTATCGGCATCTACCTGGAGGCCGTTACGCACAGCTAGTGCCGCTTGCGGTCTGTAGTTAAACCCACTGCCAGCGTAGTATCGAGTCTTTAGAGTCCCACACAGAGAGCTATTTGCCTTTAGGCAAAAGAGTAGAGGTCGCATGGTTTTGCGACAGGGTTCGTTTCCATCCGTACACTTGTGCACGTTTAGTGACCGGGCAGTTATTACTAGCGGGCTTTGGTTTAAGCCAGATCCTAGTATACGTTTTGGGATTGGTTTTATCTCGATTGTATTCGTGTTCCCCGGAACGCGGATGCAGGTGTGTATGCACAGTTGACAGAGACAGAGGCAGAGGATTCTCATTAGGGTTGTTGACTGTTGACTTTTGCTGAACCCTAATGAGAATTAGAAATATGATTAACAATAATATTAATTAAGTATTGTTGTGACATGGTTGGGTTGAAAGGTTGACTTTGTTGACTTGTTGACTTTGTTAACCGGTTGACTAGGTTGGACTTGTTGACCACCTTCATGGCAATGGCTATCATTTCATGGCATTGACCTTGGCTTGCTTATTTGTTCACACATTGCATTTAATGCATGAAATGATATGGCCATTTGATATGATAACAACCATTACATAATACTCAATTATTATTATGTGTTAGGATTATTTTTGATTATGAGAGCAAGGGTGCAAAAGTCTTGCTCATTCTTTCATTTCCTTTCTCTCTCTTGCTCAAGCTCTCCCTCTTCCTCTTGATCTCTCTCTAGTTCATGGTTCTATTGTCTCATGTGTTGAGAAGCAAGAACCATAGAGATCAAAAATCATTACACTTCTCTACTCATCCTAGTACACAAGGTCTAGCAAGCCAAGTGTTCTAGTTTCTTCTAGTTTGAAGTAGAAGCCAAAAGGTAGAAACTTTCGGATGGATCCATCTTCGGCGCGAGGAGACGACGAGGTGAGGCCGATCCGACCACCGCAAGGAGTTGAAGATGAAGGAGTTCAAGTTAAGGTATAACCCCCTAACCGAGTAGGTAAAACTCCTAGTTAGGTTGTTAGATAGTTGTTTAACAAATATCCGTATTTTGAGTCCATGTTACCCCTAAAGAAAAAATCGTTTTTTACCATTTCCGCAACCCCAAAGAACTGGGGATGGGTAACGTGGACTTACAGTGGTATCAGAGCCTAGTTAAACGCTATCTAACATGTTAGCAAAGTAACTAGAAGTTCGATCGGAGAAACAGGCCCGAAAAATCAAGTTTCTGCCGATTCTGTTTTCTGTTCAAAAAATAATTAATCTTACACCAAAAATCGGCTCAGGCTTTTTATAAGACACCCAAGAAAATTGGTCCACCGACTCGGTCAAAGCGCCGCGGAAACGCGGCAGGAGCATGCTCCTGCCGCGGATCCGCGGCCGAGTTGACTCGGCCGTGGCACAATTTTCCTGCAGTGTTTTTCAAGTGGTGTTTTGGGATTTTTACAATATGATTTTTCTGCCCAGATTTTCCAGAAAGTAAAATTTGTTTTTGGGGCTTAAAAATCCGTATTTTGATCGAACTTCTAAAGACTTAAGCTAACGGGTATATATCTATGATGTGATATATGTATTGAACGTCTGCTAATTGCTAGACGTCGATTAGTGGGGGTTATACATATCTGTGATCTGTAATGTTGTGGTATGTGTATATGAATTCATTGGATTATCGCGGATGAATAGCCGGGAGGGTTGTGAGATGAGAGTTTTCTTTACCTTTCAATTCATGTAAATTTGTAATTGATGTAATATTATTTATTTGGCCGCACAACCGGGGTGAGGTTATAGCCGTCATTGTATAATTTCTTTTACTGTTTTTGCTCCTAGGATAGACCCATGGAGGGGGTGCACAAACTACCGGGTACCTCGAAGTGCCGAGTGGCTTACTCACGTCGTTGAGGGAGGTTGCTTCGCTTCGGGTATTTGGCGGGTAGTTTGCCGCACCCGTATGGGTCTTGGGTGGGGTATTGGCTATTCATCGCGACCGTGTAATCCGCTTTTCGTTACAGGCTCGTATGGAATGCGGATTCTTAGTATATCCAATGTGTTCATCTGTGATCTGGAATGGCTATCATTGTTATATATCTATATATGATATCTATTTAGGCGTTGCTTATGTTTTGCATCCACGCAAGTCCAGCCCCCACTCTGTCATTAGTTAAGTAACCTAACGGGTAATGACGGGGCCCTGTGGCGAATGCGGATGGCATAAGCGTACGTCATATTTTGGTTGTTTTCTGCAATGGTAGGATTAAATGATGGGACGCATTAAAATTAATGCAAGAAAATAAACCAAAGTAAAGTCGTTGGAACACTTTCAAAACCCACTCGGTTTCTTTTCAAAAACCAACTTTTAACGAGGAGCTTAAGCCACTCCTTTTAAAAGCTATCTCGTTCCATCGATTATATCAAGTTCACTACGTTCACGGTTTTGCCAAAACCATTCATAGCCCTCCGTCGTTTCACATGGATAGTCAATAGTATTCAAGCTATGTTTGTTGGCCAAAGTCAAGGCATAATGATTGGTAGCTATTGGGTATTCATGTGCAGCATAGATAGATGCGTTGGTTTGGGACAGTCGTACTGCCTTATTGGCCAAAGTCAAGGGTAAGTACGGGTGGGTTCAAATTAACCTGGAGAATGACGGGTAGAACTTGACATGTGACTTATGATTTGTTGGCCAAAGTCAAGGTCATAAGAGCATGGTGCAAAAATCCACATCGGGAGTTTCAAAAGAACCTGAAACTTGCTAGCGCTGCATACCATTTGGAGTGTGATGATTCTGGTAGGATTCCTTCAGTTTTGTCACGCGATGATATTTGGATCCCGATCCTACTGTGAGTATATGCTACTCCTCGAGAAATTTCTCACTTAACGATCAATGCTATAAACCTAGTAGGTGTTTAGAAAGGTGTTAACGGGGCTACGCCCCTAGGGAAAAGAGGTTCTTAAATTAAGGAACTTCACGAAAGCGTTTGAAAACCTCCCTCGAAGTACCGACACTGGCCTGGCTGAACGGTTAAGCAAGTATTGTACGGTGAGATTGATCCCGACTAATTCCTCCTTTTTGGTTTGAGGAGGGATTCGAGAAACAGTGGGAGCCATTCTGTTTAGACAAACTAAAAACCACTCTAAACTTGCAAGAGCATCATGCTGAGTGTTTCTTCTCTCTCTCCTAATTGCAGCGACCAATCGTCATTACCGAACTTAAGTTACTTCTAGATAAAAACATACTGACAGGGACAAACTACAAAGATTGGCTTAGGAATGTCAAAATGGCAATCACTTACAATAAGCTGTGTTATCTCCTTACCACCAAAGCTCCCCCTGTCCCAGGTCCCACCTTCAGCGCCGCGGATAAGGAAATCCGTAAAACCTGGGAGATCGATAGCGCGAAGGCCAAGTACCTCGTGCTTGCCTCTATGGACAATGAACATCAGAGGAGGCATGAGAATATGGACCTGGAATCCATATTTCTTCATACAAAAGAACTGTATGGAGAGCAATCTCGTATCACCAGATACGAAGTCTCGAAAAAGTTGTTTTCGGCGAGATTGGCCATCGGATCATCGGTAGCGGAATACATGCTTAAGATGATTGGATTCATTGAGGAGCTTGCGGACCTTGGGACCACGTTAGAGAACGAGCTCTATAAGGACTTGATTCTCCAGTCCCTTCCTTCCACTTACGCCGAGTTTATCCTGAACTTCAACTTGCAAGGAAAAGAAGTTGAACTTACGGAGCTCCTCAACATGCTGAGGAGTGCAGTGGGCACCCTACAGAAAAGTAAGGAAACATCCACTTTGTTTGTAGGAGGATCTTCCTCTTCTAAGTCCAAGGCGAAAGCCAAGGGAAAGAAGAAGAAAGCCCCCGCCAAACCAAGGGGCGGTTTTAGTAAAGTGGAAACGAAGGGAAAAGCAAAGGCAACAAAGATAGCGGGGCAGCTTGTGGGGAAGGAAGAATGCTTCTATTGTTATAAGAAAGGACACTGGAAGAAAGATTGCAGGGCTTAGAAGGCCGAAACCAGGATCCGAAGCAAGTTGCGGTTTCGGCTTCAGGTGTGTATGTTATTGAAAACTGTCTTTCAATAAACTCTACTTCCTGGGTATTGGATACCGGATCAGGATCTCATATCTGTAATTCTTTGCAGGCACTGAGAAAGCGTAGGATTTTGAAAGCAGGTGATATGACCCTCAGAGTTGCAAACGGAGCTGGCATGGATGCTGAGTCCGTGGGGGACTATCACCTGTGATTGTCAGATGGACACGTTTTGGTTTTGCGTAATTGCTATTTTGTACCCAATGCAACTTGTAATATCATTTCTGTATCTTTATTATCTAAATAAGGTCATGAATTTGCATTTGTAAGTAATGTTGTGAACATTCACCTTAATCAAGTTCTGATTGGGTCAGGTACATTAAGCAATGGTATATACGTATTAAACCAACTACAGATTTTCAATGTCCAGAATACACACAAAAGAAAGTCTCCAGAAACTAATCAGGCTTTCTTATGACATTGTAGACTGGGTCACATCAATGAGAGAAAGTTGACGAAGTTACATACAGAAGTATATTTGGATCCATTCCAATATCAATCGTATGCAACTTGTCGATCCTGTCTCAAAGGAAAGATGACAAAGACTCCGTTCACTGGACACAGAGTAAGAGCGAGCGAGCTCTTGGGACTCGTATACAGTGACGTGTGCTGTCCAATGTCTACACATGTGCGAAGCGGTTATTCTTACTTCATTATTTTTATGGATGATTTTTCAAGGTACGGATATGTCTTCTTAATGAAACATAAATCCAAAGCCTTTGGAAAATTCCAGGAATATAAGAATGAAGTAGAAAAACAAACCGACAAAAGTATCAAGACACTGAGATCTAATCGAGGTGGTGAATACTTGAGTGCCGAGTTCCTGGATTACCTAAAAGAGAATGGAATTCTCTCTCAGCTTACTCCTCCATACACTCCGCAACATAACGGTGTATCGGAGAGACAGAACCGGACCCTATTGGATATGGTACGTTCCATGATGAGCAACGCTGAGTTACCGCGATCATTCTGGGGATATGCACTGGAATCAGCTGCATATCTTTTGAACCGAGTTCCAACTAAGACTGTGCCTACCACACCATAGCAGATGTGGTGTGGGAAGAAACCCTATCTTAAGCACATTAAGACATGGGGATGTCCAGCTTTTGTTAAAAAGCAGCATGCGGACAAACTCGAGGCACGCTCAGTACAGTGCAAGTTTATGGGATATCCAAAGAACTCCAAGGGATATTTCTTTTATTGCGAAGAGGAACAAAAGGTTTTTGTTTCTCGGCATGTCTGCTTCTTGGAAACTGAGTTTTTGGAAAATCAGATAAGTGGGAGTGCAGTAGAACTGGAAGAAATTCCAGAACCACGAGCTATTACTGAAAGCTTAGTAGAACCAGAGGGTTCAAAAGAACAGGATATTCCTACGCCGCTCCGCAGGAGTAGTAGGCAGTCTCATCCGCCCGAGAGATACTACGGTTTTCTCATAGACGGGGATAGAGAGGATTGCATCATGGATAGTGATGAGCCTACTAGCTTCCAGCAGGCCATTCAGAGCGTTGACTCGGTAAAATGGCTGGATGCAATGCGGACCGAAATGGAGTCCATGTACACCAACAAAGTATGGACTTTGGACATTGCTCCAGATGGGGTAAAACCCGTAGGATGCAAGTGGATCTTCAAGAAGAAGATTGGTGTAGATAGACAGGTTGAGACCTATAAGGTTAGACTTGTTGCAAAGGGTTTTCGTCAAAGACCTGGTTTGGACTATGACGAAACCTTTTCTCCAGTGGCTATGCTGAAATCCATTCGGATCCTTCTTGCCATTGCTGCCTTCCATGATTATGAGATTTGGCATATGGACGTAAAGACCGCTTTTTTAAATGGAAATTTAGAGGAGTGTGTCTATATGGACCAGCCAGAGGGTTTCATTCAAAGTGGGAGCAGCGGAAAGGTGTGCAAGTTGCTTAAGTCCATCTATGGACTAAAGCAGGCATCGCGGAGTTGGAACATCTGCTTTGATGAGACAGTCAAAGAATTTGGCTTTATCAAAAATCCAGATGAACCATGCATCTATAGTAGATTTGTAGAAAGAACTGTCGTATTCCTCGTATTATACGTGGATGACATTCTCTTGATAGGAAATGACATTCCTATGCTACAATCTGTCAAGGGGTTCTTATCACACAGGTTCTCCATGAAAGACCTGGGTGATGCCACTTACATTCTGGGGATCCGGATCCATCGTGATAGATCCAAGAGAATATTAGGACTTTCGCAGTCCAGGTACATCGACACCATACTAAAAAGATTCAGTATGGAAGATTCCAAGCGCGGTAACCTACCGGCTTCTCACGGGATCACCCTCTCCAAAGAGATGTCTCCCAAGACTGATTTGGAAAGGGATCGCATGTCTATTATACCCTACACTTCTGCGGTAGGCTCTATAATGTATGCGATGTTGTGTACCAGACCAGATGTAGCTTATGCACTGAGTGTGGTAAGCCGGTATCAGTCAAACCCTGGGGAGAAACACTGGATAGCGGTAAAGAACATTCTCAAGTACCTGAGAAGGATTAAGGAGATGTTCTTGGTGTACGGCAGAAAAGACCTCCAGATCGAGGCCTTTGCTGACTCCAGCTTCCAGAGTGACAAGGATGATTCCAAGTCCATGTCGGGTTTTGTCTTTGCCCTCAATGGAGGGGCGGTGTGTTGGAAGAGTTCCAAACAAGAAACCGTTGCAGACTCGACGATGGAAGCGGAATACATAGTTGCTGCTGATGCCGCAAAAGAAGCCGTCTGGATGAGGAAGTTCTTGACAGAACTTCAGGTGGTTCCGTCCATTGTTGATCCAATACCTCTGTATTGCGACAAAAACGGGGCTATAGCTTTAGCGAAGGAACCCAGGTCCCATCAGAAGTCCAGACACATCTTGAGGCGGTATCACCTGATCAGGGAGATCGTGGATCGCCAGGAGATCGAGGTTCGGAGGGTTGCTGCGGAAGATAACACTGCTGATCTACTCACGAAAGCCTTACCCCAGACTCAGTTCGAGCGGCTGATCGAGATGATAGGTCTTCGATACGCCAGTACATAGCCTTAGTGCAAGTGGGAGATTGTTAGTGTATATGCCCTAGCGGCCATTACTGTATCATACTAGTTTGTATATTACTTGATGGAAGCTTGGGATATTCACAGTTGTATAGACAATCTTGCTCAAAATGGTAGTATGCTACTTGGTTTGTTTCTACTTTAATGTGTACATGTGTTTATTTTAGTATCTCACCTATACACATTAGTGGAGCCCTTAGGATCTTTGCTTGATTACCAGCATTATGATGGCAGTCACACTCGTGGGGGCTGGGTAATCCAAAAGCACATCCTTATACAGGTCCCTAGTCGTAGGACTATCGAGACAGGGCATCGATACTCCGGAGTAGACTGGCGTATGCGCTTATCATCCCAGCAGAGGAGACGGTATGTCCCACAGCCGTCAGTACGTCGTACATGAGATAGTATGCGGGTGCTCGTTAGGTTACGAGTACACTGGACAGGACTCGTCGGGAACTGATTGGTTGGTACTATACCTATCGTCAGTTATCAGTTCCCAGGTGACATGAGTACAGCTTAGTCCGCTGACTTGACACTGTCACTTCGCCTCGAGCGTGTTCCCACGGTACTTTGATTACTACCCTACCACCGCTCAAAGGAGTCGTGCAAACAGGTAGTAGTTGGGTGCAGTCCCGAAGCAATTGGAGGCAGTGACGGTTAGTCAGGATTCGTCTCTCCCGGTATTAGGAGTTGATATCGCGCTGTGTCACGGAGAGCCATTACACACAGTCGTCCCTGGCCAGGGCAAGCGAGATGCACTGGTAGGCTTCTAGTGTTATCTCTGGGTGTTCTGGGCTACACTCCGACACGACTTGTACCGCTATTAGGGGACTGACGTTTACCGCCCCCCTAGGCCCTCCATGAGATATTCTCAGACGAACAGACCGGATTGTACGGAGATTGGCACATTCAGGCTCTGTAGGAGTTCAGATGGGTTTCACCTCGTCAGTCTTCTTATCGGCATCTACCTGGGGGTCGTTACGCACAGCTAGTGCCTCTTGCGGTCTGTGGTTAAACCCACTGCCAGCGTAGTGTCGAGTCTTTAGAGCCCCATACAGAGAGCTATTCGCCTTTAAGCAAAAGAGTAGAGGTCGCCTGGTTTTGCGACAGGGTTCGGTCACATCCGTGCACTTGTGCACGTTTAGTGACCGAGCAGTTATTACTAGCGGGCTTTGGTTTAAGCCAGATCCTAGTATACGTTTTGGGATTGGTTTTATCTCGGTTGTATTCGTGTTCCCCGGAACGCGGATACGGGTGTGTATGTACAGTTGACAGAGACAGAGGCAGAGGATTCTCATTAGGGTTGTTGACTGTTGACTTTTGCTAAACCCTAATGAGAATTAGAAATATGATTAACAATAATATTAATTAAGTATTGTTGTGACATGGTTGGGTTGAAAGGTTTACTTTGTTGACTTGTTGACTTTGTTGACCGGTTGATTAGGTTGGACTTGTTGACCACCATCATGACAATGGCTATCATTTCATGGCATTGACCTTGGCTTGCTTATTTGTTCACACATTACATTTAATGCATGAAATGATATGGCCATTTGATATGATAACAACCATCACATAATATTCAATTATTATTATGTGTTAGGATTATTTTTGATTATGAGAGCAAGGGTGCAAAAGTCTTGCTCATTCTTTCATTTCCTTTCTCTCTCTTGCTCAAGCTCTCCCTCTTCCTCTTGCTCTCTCTCTAGTTCATGGTTCCATTGTCTCATGTATTGAGAAGCAAGAACCATAGAGATCAAAACCCATTACACTTCTTTACTCATCCTAGTACACAAGGTCTAGCAAGCCAAGTGTTCTAGTTTCTTCTAGTTTGAAGTAGAAGCCAAAAGGTAGAAGCTTTCGGGTGGATCCATCTTCGGCGCGAGGAGACGACGAGATGAGGCCGATCCAACCACCGTAAGGAGTTGAAGACGAAGGAGTTCAAGTTAAGGTATAACCCCCTAACTGAGTAGGTAAAACTCCTAGTTAGGTTGTTAGATAGTTGTTTAACAAAGATCCGTATTTTGAGTCCATATTACCCCTAAAGAAAAAATCATTTTTTACCATTTCCGCAACCCCAAAGAACCGGGGACGGGTAACGTGGACTTACATGAGATATACACCATACTAATTAAAGTGGTGGGGTTTTAATGTTTAAAGTAAATCAAAATTAGTGGATTATTTGTTTTGTGCATGAAGCTTGTAGAAGCTTGTGAATGCTTTGACAAAGTCCACTCACTTTGTTTTACTCTAGATATTTGTCAGCCTAACCATTTTAATTAGCCATGGTTATGTCTCTACATGAGTTAGTATATGATACTCACTCACCATGGTTCACTCTCTCACTTGATCATTTTTCATTCTCTTCTTATTTGTTCATCTTCTTCCTCAAGCCAAAAGCTTACTAGGGTTTGAAACAAGTGAGAAAGTATTGTGAGAAAAATAATTCTAAAGTGAGCCCACTTCCTATTTCCTCATCCTCTACTAGATTAGCACTTTAGTATAGGGTGTTTGCTTCACTAATCCTTTAGTTAGTGAAGTAGAAGCTTGAGCTAGTATTCCCTCGACGTAGATCATCTTCGGCCTTGAAGACTTCGAGCAAGATCGCTCTTTTCCCCCCGTGAAGCCATGCAAGAGTCTGGGAGTTCAACGATCGCAGCGAAGGGACTACTACAAGGAGCTTTAGAAGTGAAGGACCGATCTACAAAGGTTGTATTTCTATTTCACTTAGACGTAAAAAGGTTTACTTTTGTTTCCGTATTATATTCTAGTTAACGATTCTAGTTTAGAGTTCCTTGAAACGGCAAATTTTTGAAAATGGCATGGACGATCCCGATACCTTGCTGCCGTCGATAGGAAACCTACAGTGGTATCAGAGCCTAGCTAGAAAATTATACAGATAATGTTAGATTACGAATACGAAACGAACTCCGAAACTTGAAAACCTAAAACCATGTTTCTGTTGATTTTAAAACGAGCTCCAAATTTTTTTTCAAACAAGTGCAGAATCATCTTTGAGAAAATATAGGAGCATGGAAGAAAGTTGGGACCCAGTGCTCGGATTTGGACTGAGCACATGAGGTGAAAAACCGGGGTGGCCGGCTATGGGATGTCTTTGGGGCCCTAAATTTTTTTCATGCTCTGTGCTATGGGATTTGGGATTTCAGGTGTTGTTTATTTTTGCTACTTTTTCATGTGATGATTAACTCAATGCAAAGGCAACTCGGAGTATTTCGTAGTCGTAATTTTAACTGTTTTCGGGTTACTTTACACGTTGTTAAAAAGTTCAATCAGATGTCAAATACCCACTTTAACCCTTGCCGGGAAAATTTCCAAGTGTTGGATTTTTCCCGTAGTTAATAAGTTTTCAAAGATCATGCAAGTTATTCGATGGACCCTCTAGAAGAATGAAACCCTAACTCGAGATGTGACCACGGAACTACGACTAAACCTTAGGGTTTACCGTAGTTAGTGGCGCCACAAATGAGGCTTGGGTTAGCCCTTCTACGGCTGGTCCATTGGTACTGTGGCGTGTGTTGAATAAATTTAAACTACGCTCAAGTGTTGAGCTTTATGTGTAATTGTGGGAGTTTGTTGATTCGATCAGAATGTTTAACATCGTCTAGTTTTTTCTGCGTCCGTAAGTGTAATATGTGGTGTATCGCCGGTTTCTTTGCTATATGTCAACGACAATTGGGATACACATATTTACTTACGTTGATGACATGTGATATTATGTGTTACTGTATATATTATATTGGATCGTCGTGTTTTGAATAGCAGGGGGTTTTATGTGAGATGAGAGTTTTTATTTTCATTCATGTAAAATTCAATGTATGTAATATTCTTTTATTGGGGCACATCCGGGTTGAGGTTGATGTCACCATTGATGTATATTATTTACTTTTCAGCATTAGGATAGACCCAAAGAGGAGAGCACAAGTAACCGGGTTCTAGAGTCCAAAGGGAGACCAACTCGAGGAGTCGATCCGGGTCTCCTAACTCTAGAATTGGTAGGTTGCTTGCCGCTCTCGTAGGGGTCTAGGGGTGTGGGTTTGGCTATTCATCGCGATCGTGAAATCCGTGTTTTCTAGAGGCTCAAAATAAAACACGGACCTCCAAGTATATCCATTATTTCATATGTTTCTTCTGCTGCGATATCTGTGATGTGATCATTTGATATGTTCAGATGGATACTGTATATAGTATATATGATATATTATATAGACGTTGCTTATGTTTTACACCCGCGCTAGCCCTGCCCCGCTCTGCCGTTAGTTACCTAACCTAACGGTACATGACGGAACATCGAGGCGAATGCGAATGGCATAAGTGTACGTCGTATTTATCTGTGATGTTTAGGTGACTTAAATGATGGGACTTCATTAATATGATTAATGGAAAAAAAGAAACCTAATAGATGTTGTAGAATCAAATTTTTCAAATAGGGTAGCTATAGTTTTGCTTTGCATTGTGATATATATGATATATCCCGCACCTTATTCGATGAGGAAAGAGCCGAGATCCCTTCACCGGGAGTGACCTCTTTAGCAAAACTGGCAGATGCTACAGCACTTGATTTGTCTTTTGATTGCTTTTGGAGTTTTGCTTTGCATAGTGATATATATGATATATCCCGCACCTTATTCGATGAGGAAAGAGCTGTTCATATAATAATATTGCATTATTATATTCCCCATTCTTATGCCTTTTACAAATAAACATGTGCTTTTGACCCATGTCTGCTACATAGTTACAGGTTACAGGTTCTTGGAGCAAAAACAATGAAAAAGATAAAAGATGATGCAAAAGTGAGACTACAACCATTAAATAGAAGGAATCTTGATCAAGCTTACACGAAGATCAGTTCACAAATTGCAAGGTTCAAGAGTTTCACACAAAGCGAAAGGTCAAAGTCCACTGCATTATTCACTGGAAGATCTCGAAGAAACCTAGAAGCCAATATGAGAAAAGAACTAAAGAAATAGGAAGAAAAACAGCACCAAAGCAAGTACAAGGATTTTCAGGACCCGATCCTCCTGTTTGGCCGCGGAACCGCGGCCAAACCAGGCCTTCGGCCGCGGTTCCGCGGCAGGGTTAAGCATTTAGAGGATAAAAATTTTACCATAATTTAAGGTGGCGCTGACTAGTCTTCCTAGGGGTATTTTTGTAAATGCATACATGCGGCGATTGTAAACCTAGGGCTTTCTATGTCCTATAAATAGAGACCCAAATTCTTGTATTAGGTTATGCCTCCCTTCATTAATAAAATTCAGATTTCTTTGGAGAGCATCAATTTGTAAGTTCTTAATTTATTTTCTGCCTAGGTAATTTATATTCTTGCCCTAGTTTAGATTTAATTCCTTGCCCTAGATAAATAGTTTAGATCTGTTTTTCAATTCCTTAATGAGCGAGTAGTCTCCTCGCTTGTTAGGGTTAGATTTGGGGAAGGTTTGAGAGATGAAAATCTCTCACCCCTTTCTTGCCCGTCATATATTTTCATAGGACTCCATGCATACATGCACATACTGCTCCTTACGGCACCCTATCCCAAGAGGTAGCGGTGATACCGTAGTATAAAGGCCCGGTTGCGCGTGTTTTCCATGGAGGTTAGGGTAAGGATTGATAAAGGAAGGACAAGAACCTAGAGGAAGAAAAATCTTCCCAAATGGCTCTAATCCCTTTTATTAATAATTACCATAACTCCTAATAGATCTTAATATGGGTATAGAAAGCGGTGAGATTTATTGACTTTCCAAACTTACCCTAAACCTAAGCCTAACAAGATTTAGATCTAGATTAATTTAGTTTTTAGGTTTAATCAATCCGTTCACACCGTTCGGAATTAACTCGTAAGAGCAATTAGGAAATTCACAAAATTCCTGTGTATCGACCCGTACTCACCGGCTAGCTGCAAAGCGACGCCGTTATTGATTGCAGTTACTAAATTCTTTGATCAATCAAATGGCGCCGTTGCCGGGGATGGCGTGTTATTTTCTTTTTGCAATTTCGGGTTAATATAAAATTAAAAAATCATTAAAAAACTGAAAAATTAAAAAAAAAATTTAAAATTATTCCTCTTTGTATTTTGTGAAGGGTATTTTTGTTTGAATTTTGCAGGATCTACAATCGAACGACGGATTTGGAAAAATCCAGAGTGCGAAACAGAAAACGGGAGCTCAAAACAGAAGGGGAATTCAACAACAGAACAGCAGCAAAAATCTCGGGAGCTGACAGCCGCTGCCACCGCCCTTCCGCCGCCTTACCTACCCTACGACCACGGAAACGCGGTTGCCTGGTGACGTCACAACCTGCAAAATTTTCTTGGGCGCCGCCTCTTCAGCCGCGGAACCGCCGTCGGACATCGCTTCTGACCGCGGAAGCGCCGCGCGTGGGGGACGTCAGCCTCTGGAAAAAGCGTTGTAATCTTTGTTTTCCCCTCCTCTGCAAATCTCGATATATCTTCTGAAAAATCTATTGCAGGATTCTTTGCTCTTTAAAAATCTTCCCCCTTCCAAATAACAAATCTTGTGCAGGATTCTTTGCGCCGCGCTTAAAATAAAAATTGATTGCAAGTGATCTTTTCTGTTTTGCATACCTTCAATATTTTTTGCGAAGAGTTCTAAATAAAGAGAAAAAGGAAAAAGGAAAATTTTTTTTAAAAGACTTGCAACTTTTGTCGCTAAGAACTCATTGCACCACCTACCTTCTTTCCCTTCTCCTTTTTAAATCATGGGTACCCCACCTCATAAATCTTTTGCCGAACTTTGGTATCCTGAACCTAACTTTGCTTCGTACGTTAATTGTTTCGGTCGATTTAAGGACGATCCCTCCATGCCCAAAATTCCTTTGAAAGATCAAATAGAAGCGTCTAGGAGAAACAGTTCGACGTTGCAACCCACTTTGTGTAAACCATGTCAACCTTCACCACCTTCGTACATTGATAGCACTTTTTCGAGTCCTGTTGTAACTCCTAAACCGATGTCTATTGCTGAGCATATTGCACAATCTCGTAGCCAATCTTTCACTCCTCTCCATACATCCAGTTCTAGGGATCAACAAGTCCATTCACCTTTTTATACAAATGTTGATCCTACTCCTGTCCAACCATCCAATTCCTACTAGTCCTACCCGAATTTCCCTCCTTCACTTGACATTGCTTCTCCACAGCCAGTTGGGAGTTTCACGTATCCAAACAATTTCGAATCTTTTACCGAAACCCCTTCACAACCCCTGTCTAGTTTGGAACAGTCGTTGGAAGTTTATATTTTAGCAACAAACAAAATGATTAGGAATGTGGATGCGTCCATTACCGCCTTTATGCAACCTAGTAAACCGGCAGCTAGTTTCCAACTAGCTCCAAATTTTCCAATGTATGAGGAGGCGGTTGGACAGAGTGAGAATTTGAGAAGAGAGAGTGAGTTCTAGACCTTTCCAAATCAAACCTACACATTCCCAATTGAAGCCCACAACTCCGGTTTTCCATCGATTGTCCCAAATGATTCACAAGTTGAAAATAAAACATCTAACGAGTTGTGTGATTTTGTAGTGCTTGATTTGCCAGATTGTGAAGAATCCCTTTCGAGTGAAACCACACATAATCCTTTTAACCTTTACACCTCCACTCTAGAACCTAAATTAGTAAATATCCATGTTTTTGATGAGGTGTCAAAAAAAATTGATTTTCACTTGATTAAGAATATAGACGCCGGGAATATTTTGGATGATGAACCCGTAGATTTGATTGAAATTTTATGTCCAATTAATCTTCCCGAGTCATTAAATGTTTCTCCCGAACTTCATATGCGTCTTGATTTTGATGATAATGGCATGGATAGGCTAAATTTTGAGGAGAATTATGAGGATAGTATTGAGGAGAGTATTGAGGATAATATTGAGGTTGAACCATTTTTGTTTGATGTGTCAGATTTTCCAATTCATCCTCCTGAACCTTTAACTGTTATATCACCCTCCTTCCTTTCCATCGTTCCGACCACGCAAAAGATCACACTTGAAGACTGTGAGCTTGAAAAATTTCCCTATGAATCTGACGCTGTTCTCACAGCCGCTAACACTTACGAGTGTTTCACTTTTTCGGACGATATTGAAGACGCACCACCCGATTTTGAGTCTTTTGAATTTTCAGATGAGTTAGTTGAACCATCAGACTCGGTTGCTTACAGTCGTTTCGAACCATTGATTAAATCTTTCAAGTTCGAGACAGTTTACTACGGTGAGAATGAGACTATCCCTAATTCACTCCCTTTCGTCCTTCCTATCGTTTCGACCAAGCGAGAATCCGTCGCGTTTCCAGTTTCAATGGAGGATTTACCAAGTTCGACGTAGCCATGTTTGCTCATGAATCTTGAGTGATTTAATCTCATTTTTCCGCGGGTTGATAGATTAGCACAATCGCTTTCTACATATCGGTCATTACAAATTGTGCTAATTTATATGCACCATCCCCACCCTCAAGTTCGTATTCCCACTTTCTTTGGTTCTACTAGTCTTCCTTTAATGATACCGAGTGTTGATGAATCACAATCCGATATCTTGAGTTCGATAATTTTAGAAACACAACTTGATTTAGAATCTTTTGAGAATGAGGTAGATGGGATTTACGAGTCTCCTACCTCCGTAATTTTTGAACAATCAAGTGTGTTGAATTCTGGCATGACACTTTTTGAGATCGAAACGTTCAATCGGACCTTCGATGAAAGTTTCGAAGATATTTTCGCCGACGAACTCGCATTCTTAAACGATACGGATTTTGTGATTAATCAACCTCTACTCGAAGAAGTAGAACAACTACCATTTCTTTTTCCCTTCCGTCATTCTTCTCCTCCACCGAGACCGTATACCGTTTCTATCTCCACACGGTCTCGTGTGCTTCTAATTTCTTTTCTTTCCACTCCATTCTTTCACCAACTCTACCATTATCACGATAGAATTTTTTAATGGTTGGTGCTAACTTTTGGTCTGTGTAAGGCCTTGTATAGTTTGATTTTTCTCCTCCCTAACTCTAAACTTTAACGCTGTTTTACTTAAGTTTGGGGGGAACCTTGTTGTATATATATTCTGTTTTTCTTTTAATAATAAAAAAAATTATAAATAAATAAACAGGGGAATGCCAACAATTTTGACTCTTTTGGTGTAGCATGACAGTGAGGACACTGTCAAGTTTATGTTTGGGGGTATGCTCGGTAAGCCTTCTTCCGTCGTATTCATGTGTATATTTTTGCATTTGCATACTTATTTTAAAACCCATAAAAATTGAAAAATTTGAAAAATTATTAAAATTAATGTATTCAATTTTGGCCTAATTGACTTGAGTTTGACAAAATGGTTAACTAGCTAGGAACAACTAGATCTTAGACTTAGTGAGTTAAAAACCCTAAAAATAACCTTCCTTAAAGTTTAACGGTAGAAAGTATATGCCTTTGTAGTTTATTTAGAAATAGGCAAATTTCGAGTTGACTTCTTGGGCTAAGTTAAAACAAGGGAAAAGTATTGATATTTTTATTAGAGTATAAGTTTGAAAAATAATTCCTAGCTTAAGTCTAAATTCTGAAAATATATACCCTACAATTTTCACAAACACGCACCTTGAAACTTGGAATAGTAGAAGAGGCCTTGAAATGCTCTTGTCTAAAGTCCTTAGTACGAAGAAAAATAAAATAAAATAAATTCAAGTGAGATAATAAAAAAGGAACACTGGTTTTTGTGATTACTTAAGGCTGCAAAAAAACAGAAAAATATTTAGCGAGGGTGCTTCATCACCTAGTGCCTTAGACCAACTGGTTTGGGAGTCACTGCTAAAGCCTTAGGTGTTACAAGACTAGGAATTATGCTTTAATGTGCAAACACATTTTGTAATCGGTCGTTGGTAACTCAAGAAGTATTAACGGTCGCCTGAAGGATGTGTAAGAAAAATTCATTTAAAAATTCACCAATTAAGAAGTGCTTTGGACAACGGACAAGAGTATGATTGCTTGATTTGAATTTCCAAGTGTAGGGATGATTTATACACACACGTAGGGGTATGTGATTGGGGTTTAGATAAGAGATAGGAATGAAGATTAGGATTTGTATCTTTAATAGAGATGATAAAAATTCCTAAGTGGAGATGGAACCTTAGAAGGAAAACATAAGAGAAGCCGAAAGCTAAGTAGGTCTACGGAACATATATAATCTTAAGTTAAATGATAATGAAGTGTGAAGAATATGGGTGGATAATTTGCGAGTCAAAGATAATAGAATTCCTTGTTGGAAAACCTAATTGGAGAATAAAAGTTAATGGGCTAAATTGATAGGATTTTGTGGGTAGTATCCGCTGAAAACCCTCAGGAGACAACACTCCTCCTACTAGGGACACCTAGAGGTTTAACGGCTTGTTGCACGAGCTCAGTGCAATCACGTTTCCCTGCGAAAGTGAGGTTAGGTTTTTGTTGAGAATAAAACTAGGTTTGCTCGAGGACGAGCAAAAGATAAGTTTGGAGGTATTTGTTCATACCATAATATTGCATTATTATATTCCCCATTCTTATGCCTTTTACAAATAAACAGGTGCTTTTGACCCGTATCTGCTACATAGTTACAGGTTACAGGTTCTTGGAGCGAAAAAAATGAAAAAGATAAAAGATGATGCAAAAGTGAGACTACAACCATTAAATAGAAGGAATCTTGATCAAGCCTACACGAAAATCAGTTCACAAATTGCAAGGTTCAAGAGTTCTACACAAAGCGAACGGTCAAAGTCCACTGCAATATTCACTGGAAGATCTCGAAGAAACCTAAAAGCCAATATGAGAAAAGAACTAAAGAAATAGGAAGAAAAACAGCACCAGAGCAAGTACAAGGATTTTCAAGACCCGATCCTCCTGTTTGGCCGCGGAACCGCGGCCAAACCAGGCCTTCGACCACGGTTCCGCGGCAGGGTTAAGCATTTAGAGGATAAAAATTTTACCTTAATTCAAGGTGGCGCTAACTGGTCTTCCTAGGGGTATTTTTGCAAATGCAGACATGCGGCGATTGTAAACCTAGGGTTTTCTATGTCCTAGAAATAGAGACCCAAATTCTTGTATTAGATTATGCCTCCCTTCATTAATAAAATTCAGATTTTTTTGGAGAGCATCAATTTGTAAGTTCTTAATTTATTTTCTGCCCTAGGTAATTTCTATTCTTGCCCTGGTTTAAATTTAATTCCTTGCCCTAGATAAATAGTTTAGATCTGTTATTCAATTCCCTAATGAGCGAGTAGTCTCCTCGCTTGTTAGGGTTAGATTTGGGGAAGGTTTGAGAGATGAAGATCTCTCACCCCTTTCTTGCCCGTCATATATTTTCATAGGACTCCATGCATACATGCACATACCGCTCCCTACGGCACCCTATCCCATGAGGTAGCGGTGATATCGTAGTATAAAGGCCCGGTTGCGCGTGTTTTCCATGGAGATTAGGGTAAGGATTGATAAAGGAAGGACAAGAACCTAGAGGAAGAAATATCTTCCCAAATGGTTCTAATCCCTTTTATTAATAATTATCATAACTCCTAATAGATCTTAATATGGGTATAGAATGCGGTGAGATTTATTGACTTTCCAAACTTAACCTAAACCAAACCCTAGCAAGATTTAGATCTAGATTAATTTAGTTTTTAGATTTAATCAATCCGTTCACACAGTTCGGAATTAACTTGTAAGAGCAATTAGGAAATTCACAAAATCCCTATGGACCGACCCGTACTCACCGGCTAGCTGCAAAGCGACGCCGTTCTTGATTGCGGTTACTAAATTCTTTGATCAATCAAATGGCGCCGTTACCGGGGATAGCGTGTTATTTTCTTTTTGCAATTTCGGGTTAATATAAAATTAAAAAATCATAAAAAACTGAAAAATTAAAAAAATATATATAAATTATTCCTCTTTGTATTTTGTGAAGGGTATTTTTGTTTGAATTTTGCAGGATCTACAATCGAACGACGGATCTGGAAAAATCCAAGGTGCGAAACAGAAAACGGAAGATCAAAACAGAAGGGGAATTCAACAACAGAACAGCAGAAAAAATCTCGGGAGCTGAACAGCCGCTGCCACCGCCCTTCCGCCGCCTTACCTACCCTACGACAACGGAAACGCGGCTTCCTGGTGACGTCAAAACCTGCAAAATTTTCTTGGGAACCGTGCCGCCTCTTCAGACGCGGAACAGCCACCAGACATCGCTTCTGACCGCGGAAGCGCCGCGCGTGGGGGACGTCAGCCTCTGGAAAAAGCATTGTAATCTTTGTTTTCCCCTTCTCTGCAAATCTCGATATATCTTCTGAAAAATCTCCTGCAGGATTCTTTGCGCTTTAAAAATCTTCCCCCTTCCAAATAACAAATCTTGTGCAGGATTCTTTACGCCGCGCTTAAAATAAAAAATGATTGCAAGTGATCTTTTCTGTTTTGCATACCTTTAATCTTTTTTGCAAAGAGTTCCAAATAAAAAGAAAAAGGAAAAAGGAAATTTTTTTTTAAAAGACTTGCAACTTTTGTCGCTAAGAACTCCTTGCACCACCTACCTTCTTTCCCTTCTCCTTTTTAAATCATGGGTACCCCACCTCATAAATCTCTTGCCGAACTTTGGTATCCTGAACCTAACTTTGCCTCGTACGTTAATTGTTTCGGTCGATTTAAGGACGATCCCTCCATGCCCAAAATTTCTTTGAAAGATCAAATAGAAGCGTCTAGGAGAAACAGTTCGACCTTGCAACCCACTTTGTGTCAACCATGTCAGCCTTCACCACCTTCGTACGTTGATACCATTTTTTCGAGTCCTGTTGTAACTCCTAAACCGATGTCTATTGCTGAGCATATTGCACAATCTCGTAGCCGATCTTTTACTCCTCTCCACACATCCAGTTCTAGGGATCAACAAGTCCATTCAACTTTTTATACAAATGTTGAACCTATTCCTGTCCAACCATCCAATTCCTACCAGTCCTACCCGACTTTCCCTCCTACACTAGACATTGCTTCTCCACAGCCAGTTGGGAGTTTCACGTATCCAAACAATTTCGATTTTTTTACCGAAACCCCTTCACAACCCCTGTCTAGTTTGGAACAGTCGTTGGAAGATTATAATTTAGCAACAAACAAAATGATTAGGAATGTGGATGCGTCCATTTCCGCCCTTATGCAATCTACTGAACCGGCAGCTAGTTTCCAACTAGCTCCAAATTTTCCAATGTATGAGAAGGCTGTTGGACAGAGTGAGAATTTGAGAAGAGAGACTGAGTTCTACACCTTTCCAAATCAAACCTACCCATACCCAATTGAAGCCCACAACTCCGATTTTCTATCGATTGTCCCAAATGATTCACAAGTTGAAAATAAAACATCTAACGAGTTGTGTGACTTTATAGTGCTTGATTTGCCAGATTGTGAAGAATCCCTTTCGAGTGAAACCACACCTAATCCTTTTGACCTTTACACCTCCACTCTAGAACCAAAATTGGTAAATATCCATGCTTTTGATGAGGTGTCAGAAAAAATTGATTTTTACTTGATTGAGGATATAGACGCCGGGAATATTTTGGATGATGAACCCGTAGATTTGATTGAAATTTTATATCCAATTCATCATCCCGAGTCATTAAATGTTTCTCCCAAACTTCATATGCGTCTTGATTTTGATGATAATGGCATGGATAGGCTAAATTTTGAGGAGAATTATGAGGATAGTATTGAGAAGAGTATTGAGGATAATATTGAGGTTGAACCATTTTTGTTTGATGTGTTGGATTTTCCAATTCATCCTCCTGAACCTTTAACTGTTATATCACCCTCCCTCCTTTCCATCGTTCCGACCACGCAAAAGATCATGCTTGAAGACTGTGAGCTTGAAAAATTTCCCTTTGAATCTGGCACAGTTCTCACAGCCGCTAACACTTACGAGTGTTTACTTTTTCGGACGATGTTGAAGACGCACCACCGGAGTTTGAGTCTTTTGAATTTTCAGATAAGTTAGTTGAACCATCAGACTCGGTTGCTTATAGTCGTTTTGAACCATTGATGTAATCTTTCAAGTTTGAGACAGTTTACTACGGTGAGAATGAGACTATCCCTAATTCACTCCCTTTCGTCCTTCCTATCGTTTCGACCATGGAAGAATCCGTCGCGTTTCCAGTTTCGACGGAGGATTTACCAAGTTCGACGTACCCATGTTTGCTCATGAATCTTGAGGGATTTAATCTCATTTTTCCGTGGGTTGATAGATTAGCACAATCGCTTTCTACACATCGGTCATTACAAATTGTGCTAATTTATATGCACCATCCCCACCCTCAAGTTCGTATTCCCACTTTCTTTGGTTCTACTAGTCTTCCTTTAATGATACCGAGTGTTGATGAATCACAATCCGATATCTTGAGTTCGATAATTTTAGAAACACAACTTGATTTAGAATCTTTTGAGAATGAGGTAGATGAGCTTTACGAGTCTCCTACCTCCGTAATTTTTGAACAATCAAGTGTGTTGAATTCTGGCGTGACACTTTTTGAGATCGAAACGTTCAATCGGACCTTCGATGAAAGTTTCGAAGATATTTTCGCCGACGAACTCGCAATCTTAAACGATACGGATTTTGTGATTAATCAACCTCCACTCGAAGAAGTAGAACAAATACCATTTCTTTTTCCCTTCCGTCATTCTTCTCCTTCACCGAGACCGTATACCGTTTCTATCTCCACACGGTCTCGTGTGCTTCTCATTTCTTTTCTTTCCACTCCATTCTTTCACCAACTCTACCATTATCACGATAGAATTTTTTAATGGTTGGTGCTAACTTTTGGTCTGTGTAAGGCCTTGTATAGTTTGATTTTTCTCCTCCCTAACTCTGAACTTTAACGTTGTTTTACTTAAGTTTGGGGGGAACCTTGTTGTATATATATTCTGTTTTTCTTTTAACAATAAAAAAAATAATAAATAAACAAACAGGGGAGTGCCGACAATTTTGACCCTCTTGGTGTAGCATGACAGTGAGGACACTGTCAACTTTAAGTTTGGGGGTATGCTCGGTAAGCCTTCTTCCGTCGCATTCATGTGTATGTTTTTGCATTTGCATACTTATTTTAAAACTCATAAAAATTAAAAAATTTGAAAAATTATAAAAATTAATGTATTCAATTTTGGCCTAATTGACTTGAGTTTGACAAAAAGGTTAACTAGCTAGGAACAACTAAATCTTAGACTTAGTGAGTTAAAAACCCTAAAAATAACCTTCCTTAAAGTTTAACGGTAGAAAGTATATGCCTTTGTAGTTTATTTAGAAATAGGCAAATTTCGAGTTGACTTCTTGGGCTAAGTTAAAACAAGGGAAAAGTATTGATATTTTTATTAGAGTATAAATTTGAAAAATAATTCCTAGCTTAAGTCTAAATTCTGAAAATATATACCCTACAACTTGCACAAACATACACCTTGAAACTTGGAATAGTAGAAGAGACCTTGAAATGCTCTTGTCTAAAGTCCTTAGTACGAAGAAAAATAAAATAAAAAAAATTCAAGTGAGATAATAAAAAAATGAACACTGGTTTTTGTGATTACTTAAGGCTGCAAAAAATAGAAAAATATTTAGCGAGGGTGCTTCATCACCTAGTGCCTTAGACCAACTGGTTTGGGAGTCACTGCTAAAGCTTTAGGTGTAACAAGAGTAGGAATTATGCTTTAATGTGCAAACACATTTTGTAATCGGTCGTTGGTACCTCAAGAAGTATTAACGGTCGCCTGAAGGATGTGTAAGCAAAATTCATTTAAAAATTCACCAATTAAGAAGTGCTTTGGACAACGGACAAGAGTATGATTGCTTGATTTGAATTTCTAAGTGTAGGGGTGATTTATACACACACGTAGGGGTATGTGATTGGGGTTTAGATAAGAGATAGGAATGAAGAATAGGACTTGTATCATTAATAGAGATGATAAAGATTCCTAAGTGGAGATGGAACCTTAGAAGGAAAACTTAAGAGATGCCGAAAGCTAAGTAGGTCTACAGAACATATATAATCTTAAGTTAAATGATAAGGAAGTATGAAGAATATGGGTGGATAATTTGCGAGTCAAAGATAATAGAATTCCTTGTTGGAAAACCTAATTGGAGAATAAAAGTTAATTGGCCAAATTGATAGGATTTTATGGGTAGTATCCGCTGAAAACCCTCAGGAGACAACACTCCTCCTACTATGGACACCTAGAGGTTTAACGGCTTGTTGCACGAGCTTAGTGCAATCGCGTTTCCCTGCGAAAGTGAGGTTAGGTTTTTGTTGAGAATAAAACTAGGTTTGATCGAGGACGAGCAAAAGATAAGTTTGGGGGTATTTGTTCATATCATAATATTGCATTATTATATTCCCCATTCTTATGCCTTTTATAAATAAACAGGTGCTTTTGACCTGTGTCTGCTACATAGTTACAGGTTACAGGTTCTTGGAGAAAAAAAAATGAAAAAGATAAAAGTTGATGCAAAAGTGAGACTACAACCATTAAATAGAAGGAATCTTGATCAAGCCTACACGAAAATCAGTTCACAAATTGAAAGGTTCAAGAGTTCCATACAAAGCGAACGGTCAAAGTCCACTGCAATATTCACTGGAAGATCTCGAAGAAACCTAGAAGCCAATATGAGAAAAGAACTAAAGAAATAGGAAGAAAAACAGCACCAGAGTAAGTACAAGGATTTTCAAGACCCGATCCTCTTGTTTGGCCGCGGAACCACGGCCAAACTAGGCCTTCGGCCGCGGTTCCGCGGCAGGGTTAAGCGTTTAGAGGATAAAAATTTTACCATAGTTCAAAGTGGCGCTGACTAGTCTTCCTAGGGCTATTTTTGTAAATGCAGACATGCGGCGATTGTAAACCTAAGGTTTTCTATGTCCTATAAATAGAGACCCAAATTCTTGTATTAGGTTATGCCTCCCTTCATTAATAAAATTCAGATTTCTTTGGAGAGCATCAATTTGTAAGTTCTTAATTTATTTTCTACCCTAGGTAATTTCTATTCTTTCCCTAGTTTAGATTTAATCCCTAGTTTGTAAGTTCTTAATTTATTTTCTACCCTAGGCGATTGTAAACCTAGGGTTTTCTATGCACACTGGGATGAGAAGCGCATGCGCTAGTCTACTCCGGAATATCGATACCCTGTCTCGATAGTCCTGCGACCAGGGACCTGCATAAGGATGTGCTTATAGATTACCCAGCCCCACTAGTGCGACTGCCATCACAACGCTGGTAATCAAGCAAAGATCCTAAGGGCTCTACTAATGTGTATAAGCGATATACTAAAATAAACACATGTACACATTGAAGTAGAAACAAACCAAGTAGCATACTACTATTTTGAGCAAGATTGTATATACAAGGTGAATATCCCAAGCTTCCATTAAGTAACATACAAACTAGTATGATACAGTAATGGCCTCTAGGGCATATACCCTAACAGGAAGGACAAGAACCTAGAGGAAGAAACATCTTCCCAAATGGTTCTAATCCCTTTTTTTAATAATTACCATAACTCCTAATAGATCTTAATATGGGTATAGAAAGCGGTGAAATTTCTTGACTTTCCAAACTTAACCTAAACCTAACCCTAGCAAGATTTAGATCTAGATTAATTTAGTTTTTAGATTTAATCAATCCGTTCACACCGTTCGGAATTAACTCGTAAGAGCAATTAGGAAATTCTCAAAATCCCTGTGGACCGACCCGTACTCACCGGCTAGATGCAAAGCAACGCTGTTCTTGATTGCGGTTACTAAATTCTTTGATCAATCAAGTGCCGAGATCCCTTCACCGGGAATGACCTCTTTAGCAAAACTAACGAAAGCCTAAAAAACACTCCTTTTCAAAGAAAAAAATTCACTTGTTTCTACAACGATATCAAGTTCATTACGCAATAGGTTTTCAGAAAAACCAGTCATAGCCCTCCGTCATTTCAGATATATACTACTTAGTATTCATGCTACGTTTTTTGACTATGTTAAGGCGTAGTGTGCGGTAGCTAATTATTGTTTATCTGTTTATGCATATGATGCAGATTGGATTTGGGTAGTTGCACGACTTTGTTGACTATGTTAAGGGTCGTGCTGGTGGGTTTAATTCAATCAAGAAATAACGGATTGAACTTGGCTAGCACTTATGATTTGTTGACTATGTTAAGGTCATGAGTTGCTAGGGGAAAAATATTATCGGGAATTTCAAGTGTTGAAATTTGCAATGAGATTGCATACCTTCTATGAGATAGTTGGATCCCGATACCCACTGCGAGTAATTGTTACTCTTGGATGAGTTTTACACAGGACAATTAGCTGATCAAGTAGGTGTCTAGAAAGGTTTCAACGGGGTTACGCCTCTGGGAAAACGAGGTTTATTTTAATTAGGTCCATGCGAAAGCACGGGGAACCTCCCTCAAAGTACCGACACTGGCCTACCTGAAAGATTGACGAAATTGTAGGGTGCAATTAATCCCGGCTAATCTTTCCTTTTAGGGTTTGAAGGAAGATTTGATAAAAATAGTGGGAGCTATCCTGATTAGATAAAATAATAACCAATCTGATCTTGCAAGAGCATACGCTAAAGTATTTTCTTCTCTCTCTCTCTCTCCAGGTAGCGACCATATCATGCCTTAATCAATATAATAATATGGATGTATTGACCGAACCCACATGTTATACTGTGCTGGGGAACGTTGATTCCGTTCTTTTTTATAAAAGTTATAAGACTGAACAAGATATAGGGGAATACTAGGATTCCCATGCCACCCGAATGAAGAAAGTACAAGTTGATGCATTTTCTTCGGGTGTGTTCGATACAGAGAACTGTTTCTCCATTTGCTCTACGTTCTGGGTATTAGATACCGGGTCAGGATCCCATATATATAATAAGTTACATGAGCTTAGAAAAGGTAGAGAACATGGAGAAGGTAATAAAAACATAAGGGTTGGAAATGGTGCAATTGTTGCAGCTAAAACCGTCGGGGAATATCACCTTGTATTACCAACTGGTAATACATTGATTCTGAACGAATGCTATTACATGCCGAAGCTGATATGCAACATTATATCGGTTTCTTTATTAAGTAAAGAGGGATATAATTTTGTATTACAGGATAATGTTATGAACATTTTTCTGAACCAAAAGTTGATTGGATTAGGCACGTTGTGCAATGGCATTTATGTTCTAAATCAATCAACAGTTCTGAGCATAACAAACACACACAAGAGGAAGAGTTCAGAAATGAACGAATCCTTCTTATGTCATTGTAGACTTGGTCATATCAATGCAAAACGGCTAGCTAAGTTGCATAAGGATGGATATTTGAATCCTTTCGAACTTTCATCTTATGACACTTGCCAGTCATGTCTCAAAGGCAAGATGACCAAAACTCCGTTTATGAGACACGGAGAAAGAGTTACTGAACTCTTGGGACTGGTACATAGCGATGTATGCGGTCCCATGTCTACACATGCTAGGAATGGTTCTTCGTACTTCATTACATTTACTGACGATCTCTTTAGATTCGGATATATGTTCTTGATGAAACACAAATCAGAAGCTTTTAAGAAATTTAGAGAATATAAATAAGAAGTCGAGAACCAAACCGGAAAAAGTATTAAAATCCTTCGATCTGATCGAGGAGGTGAATACTTGAGCAATGAATTCCTGGACTTCCTAAAAGGGAATGGGATTCTCTCTCAGATGACTCCTCTATATACACCACAGCACAACGGTGTATCGGAACGGAGGAACCGCACCCTATTAGATACGGTGCGCTCTATGATGAGCACTGCTAAGTTGCCTATTTCCTTTTGGGGATATGCACTGGAAACAGCTGCAGACCTATTGAATATGGTTCCCACCAAATCTGTGCCAACCACTCCATATGAGATATGGAAAGGAAAGAGACCATATCTTAATTATGTTAAGATATGTGGCTGTCCGGCATATGTGAAAACACAAAATCTGGACAAGCTCGGGGCAAGGTCCATTCTGTGTAAGTTTATTGGATATCCCAAACATTCGTGCGGGTATATCTTCTACCACACCGAGAAATAAAAGGTGTTTGTTTCTTGACATTCCACCTTTTTAGAAAAGGAATTTCTTGATAAAGAGATTAGTGGCAAGGAAGTAGAACTGGAAGAGGTTCCAGCAATACAGACTACAACAGAAGATTTGGTAGAACCGGAGGATTCGGTAGTTCCCGATGAACCCCAGCCACACCGCCGATCTAGTAGGGTTCCTCACCCACCTGAGAGATACTACGGTTTTCTCATGGATGGCGGGAGCGAGGATTGCATCATGGAGGATGATGACCCAACTAGCTTCGAGCAGGCCATCACGAGTAATGACTCGGTGAAATGGCTGGATGCAATGCGATCCGAGATGGAATCCATGTAGACCAACAAAGTATGGACTTTGGAAGATGCTCCTGAAGGGGTAAGTCCAATTGGGAGCAAGTGGATCTTCAAGAAAAAACTTGGTGTAGATGTGAAAGTGGAGACTTTCAAAGCTAGACTTGTTGCAAAGGGTTTTCCTCAACGACCAGGTGTGGATTATGACGAAACCTTTTCTCCAGTAGCTATGCTTAAATCCATCCGAATCATGCTTGCCATCGCTACATATCATGACTACAAAATCTGGCAAATGGATGTTAAGAACGTCTTTCTAAATGGTGATTTAGAAGAGAGCGTGTACATGACTCAGCCAAAGGGCTTCGTAGCTAGTGGGAGCAGCGGGAAGGTGTGCAAGCTGCTTAAATCCATTTATGGATTAAAGCAAGCATCGCGAAGTTGGAACATCTGCTTTGATGTCATTATCAAAGAGTTTGATTTCGTCAAAAACGTAGATGAACTTTGTATATACAAGAAGGTGGCAGAGAGTAAGGTTGTCTTCCTTATATTGTACGTGGATGACATACTCTTGATAAGAAATGACATTCCTATGCTGCAATCGGTCAAACTCTTCTTATCACAAAGATTCTCAATGAAAGATCTAGGGGATGCCACCTACATCTTGGGAATTAAGATCTATAAGGATAGATCTAAACGGATACTGGGATTGTCCCAATCTAGATATATTGACACCATACTAAAGAGGTTTAGTATGGAAGAATCCAAATGTGGGTTTTTACCCACAATCTCTGGACTCACTCTCTCTAAAGACTGATTTGGAGAGAGCTCGCATGCAAGGGATACCCTATGCTTCGGCAGTAGGCTCTATCATGTACGTGATGCTATGTACCAGACAAGATGTAGCACACTCACTAAGTGTAGTGAGTAGGTATCAAGCAGATCCTGAAGAGAGTCACTGGACAGCTGTGAAGAACATTCTCAAGTACTTGAGAAGGATTAAAGAGATGCTCTTGGTTTATGGTAATGGAGAACTCCAAGTGGAGTTCTTTACCGACTCGAGCTTCCAGAGTGATAAGGACGACTCTAATTCGCACTCCAGATTTGTCTTTACCCTCAATGGAGGGGCGGTATGCTGGAAGAATTCCAACCAGGAAACCGTGGCAGACTTGATGATGGAGGCTTAATACATCGCTGCCAACGATGCTGCCAAAGAGGCTGTCTAGATCAAGAAGTTCATAACTGAACTTGGAGTGGTTCCGTCCATTGAGTATCCAATACCTTTGTATTATGATAATAATAGAGCAGTGGCTTTGGCCAAGGAACCAAGGTCCCATCAGCGATAAGGGCATATTCTAAGGCGGTAACACCTGATCTGGGAGATAGTTGATCGCCGGGAGATCGAGGTCAGGAGGGTTGACACGAAGAATAACACAGCGGATCCACTCACGAAGGACATTCCCTAGATACAGTTTAAGAGACTCTTCGGTATGCTCGGTATGAGATACTACAGAAGCTGGCCCTACTGCAAGTGGGAGATCGTTAGTTGTATGTATGCCCTAGAGGCCAGTACTATACATATGATGTATATTATATTGGATGCTTGGACATATATAGAGAGGACTTTCTTGCTCGACAGATAGTATGCTATCTGGTTGCTCTTTATCTTAACATGTATACTTGTCTCTTGATACTGTCTTATGGTTACATGTTGGTAAAGCCCTTAGGATGTGTATTGGACAACCAGGACTATGATGCAGATCATACTGGTGGGGCCATGGTAGTCCATAAGTTCATCCTTTAATTTCCCTAGTCGTAGGTGTATCGAGAAGGGGCATCGATATACCAGAGTAGACTAGCGTATACGCTTCTCGACCCATGAGATGGGCGATGGATGATCCCATATCCATTGGTGTTTGACATCAGAGATGGTATATGGGTGCTCAGTCGAGACTGGGTATACTGGACGGACTTTCCGAGAACTCCCAGATGGTATTATACCTCATGTCAGATGGCAGTTCTCTGGTGACACTTGTACAGGTTAGTCTGTAGACCTAAGATCGACATAGAGTCTTGTGTGATTCCCATTGTGCTTTGATTTCCACCTTACTACGTCCAAGAAGGCATGCAAAATAGTGGTTTTTGGGTAAAGTCCCGAGTCACATGGAGGCAATGAGTGATAGGAGGGGTTTCGTCTCTCCCGGTATTAGGGGTTGATGTTGCGCTGTGCTCGATTGGCTATAACAGGGAAGTCCCTGACCAGGGCTGATTTAGAGATTTACTGATAAGTGTTACCAGTAGTTTCTCGACCCGTTATGAACCTCACATCGTCATGACTTATCGGTTATTAGGGTCTGATGTTTACCACCCCTAGACTTGATTTGCGACATATCAGTTTAGGAGACCGGACTGTACGGCAAGTGTTACCGTCAGGCTTTTGCAGGAGTTGGAGCGGGCTTGCTTGCCGATCCTCTGATCGCTCAATACCCGGGTAGCAGTTACGTCCGGCTAGTACCGCTGACGGCTTGTGGGTGCTTGATGTGACATCACCTACTGCCGGCGTATTGACGAGTGTTTAGAGTCCTACATAGAGGTTTTACTGGCTCAGGCAAAACGAAATAGGAGAACGTATGTGATATGTGCGGGACCGAGAATAATGTGTGTATGTGATACCGTATTCTATTCTCGCGATTTTTGTATCGGTCAGTTATATGTGATATAGCCAGGTTATCGAATCAAGTGTTGATTCGATAAGATGATACATTTAGTGTTAGTCGGTTATATGTGATATAGCCAGATTATTAAATCAAGTGTTGATTTAATAATTTAATGTATAATTGTATATTTGATATACTAATTTATATTAACTAACATTAGCTCACTTATGCATTCTTTTCTCACTTGTGTGTACATATTATATATATGTGATATATATATTGATGTGCATTATTTATTTTAGTGTGTCATGGTTATTGATACACACTACATGGGCGTATGAGACATACACCATATTGATTAAAGTGGTGGGGTTTTAATGTTTAAAGTAAATCAAAATTAGTAGATTATTTGTTTTATGCATGAAGCTTGTAGAAGCTTGTGAATGCTTTGACAAAGTCGACTAACTTTGTTTTACTTTAGATATTTGTTAGCTTAACCATTTTAATTAGCCGTGGTTATGTCTCTACATGAGTTAGTATATGATACTCACTCACCATGGTTAACTCTCTCACTTGATCATTTTTCATTCTCTTCTCATTTGTTCATCATCTTCTTCAAGCCAAAAGCTTACTAGGGTTTGAAACAAGTGAGAAAGTATTGTGAGAAAAATAATTCTAAAGTGAGCCCAATTCCTATTTCCTCATCCTTTACTAGATTAGGACTTTAGTATAGGGTGTTTGCTTCACTAATGCTTTAGTAAGTGAAGTAGAAGCTTAAGCTAGTATTCCCTCGACGTAGATCATCTTCGGCCTCAAAGACTTCGAGCAAGATCGCTCTTTTCCCCTCGTGAAGCCATGCAAGAGTCCGGGAGTACAGCGATCGCAGCGAAGGGACTACTACAAGGAGCTTTAGAAGTGAAGGACTGATCTATAAAGGTTGTATTTCTATTTCACTTAGAAGTAAAAAGGTTTACTTTTGTTTCCGTATTATATTCTAGTTAACGATTCAAGTTTAGAGTTCCTTGAAACGGCAAATTTTTGAAAATGGCATGGACGATGCCTCCCGAAACCTTACTGCCGTCGATAGAAACCCTACAGTCAATACACCGGTAGTAGGAGATGATCATATCAAACACCCACAAGCAGCAAGCGGTCAGCTAAACGTAACGGCTACCCGGGTATTGAGCGATCAGAAGAAAACCAGCAAAGCTGTCAAAACTCCCATCGAGCCAACTGGCAACACTTACCGTACAGTCCGGTCTCTTCGTCAGATATGTTGCATATCGAGTCTAGGGATGGTATCGTCGACCCCAATAACTCAATAAGTCATGCTGGTGTATGGCTTATAACAGATCGAGAAACTACTGATAACACTTATCAGTAAATCTCTGCAGCCCTGGCCAGGGACTTCCTGTTATAGCCAATCGAGCATAGTACAACATTAACCCCCAATACCGGGAGAGACGAAACCTCTCCTATCGCTCATTGCCTCCATGTGCCTCGAGACTGTACCCAAAATCCACCTGTTTGCAGGACTCAGTAGAGCCGTGGTAGGGTGGAGATCAAAGTACAGTGGGAGGACACACAAGACTCTATGACGATCTCGGGTCTACAGACTAACCTATACCAGTGTCACCTGAGAACTACTATCTCACGATAGATATAATACCACATAGGAGTTCTCGGTGAGTCCGTTCAGTGTACCCAGTCTCCATTGAGCACCCGCATACAATCTTTGGTGTCACCATACCAGATGGATATGGGATCATCCATCACCCATCATATGGGACAAGAATGGTATACGCTAGTCTACTCTGGAATATCGATACCCCGTCTTGATACACCCACGACTAGGAACAGTTCAAGGATATGCTTAGAAACTACACACGTCCCATTAGTATAATCCGCATCTTGGTCGGAGTAGTCAAGCAAATATCCTAAGGGCTTTATCAACATGTACCAAATGAATAAAATGCCTGATCAAATAAACATGTCAAGATAAAGTAAACCAGATAGCATACTATCATATCGAGCAAGAAAGTCATATATATACATATATACATGTCCAAGCATCCACTATACATATAATGGCCTCTAGGGCATATATATATCCAACAATCTCCCACTTGCACTAAGGCCAGTTATTAGCGTATCTCATACCCAACATCTCAAAAAGTCGCTCATGCTATGGCTGTGGAAAGGCCTTGGTGAGTGGATCCACGGTGTTATTCTTTGTATCTACTCTTCGGATCTCGATCTCGTGGCGATCTACTATCTCCCGGATCAAATGATATCGCCTTTGGATGTGTCTGGACTTCTGATGGGTCCTTAGTTCTTTGGCTAACGCCATAATCCCATTATTATCACAATACAATGGTATTGGATCAATAATGGTTGGAACTACTCCTAGTTCCATGAAAAACTTCTGCATCCAGACGGCTTCCTTGGCAGCATCATTTGCAGCAATATACTTAGCTTCCATCGTGGAGTCTGCAACGGTAGAACTCTTCCAACTAACTGCCTCTCCATTGAGGGTAAATACAAACCCTGAGATAGATTTGCTGTCATCCTTATCACTTTGGAAGCAGGAATCGGTAAAGGCCTCCATTTGGAGATACCCATTACCATACACCAAGAACAATTCTTTAGTCCTTCGTAAGTACTTAAGAATGTTCTTTACAGCTATCTAATGTTTCTTCACTGGGTTTGGTTGATACCTGCTTAATACAGGTAGTGTATAAGCTACATCAGGGCTTGTTTATAACATCGCATACATTATACATCCTACGGCTGAAGCGTACGGTATAATGCTCATGCGAGCTCTCTCTTCATCATTCTTCAGACAGAAGTCCTTGGAGAGAGTGATTCCAAAACAAGCGGTCAAGGCACCACGCTTGGAATCTTCTATACTAAACCTTTTTAGGATGGTGTCAATGTACTTTGATTGGGACAATCCTAATAACCTCTTGGATTTATCTCTATAGATCCTAATGCCCAAAATGCACGAGGCATCACCCAGGTCCTTCATGGAGAACCTTTGTAATAAGAATAGTTTGACCGATTGTAGCATAGGAATATCATTTCCTATCAAGAGAATGTCATCCACGTACAATACGAGGAATGTGATAGTATTCCCTACAATCTTCTTATAAATGCATGGTTCATCTATATTTTTGATAAAATCAAACCCTTTGATTGTATCATCAAAACAGATGTTCCAGCTCTATGAGGCCTGCTTTAATCTATAAATGGATTTAAGCAATCTACATGCTTTCCCGCTGCTCTCACTGTCAATGAACCCTCTGGCTGATCCATATAAACGCATTCTTCTAAATCACCATTTAGAAATGCAGTTTTAACGTCCATCTTCCAGATTTCATAATCATAATGAGCAACAATAGCAAGTAGGATCCGAATGGATTTAAGCATTGCTACTGGAGAGAAGGTTTCATCATAGTCAAATCCTGGTCTTTGATGAAAATCTTTCGCTACAAGCCTTGCTTTAAAGGTCTCTACCTGTCCATCTACACCAATCTTTCTCTTAAAGATCCATTTGCACCCAACGGGTTTTATCCTAGGAGGTGCAACGTCCAAAGTCCATACTTTGTTGGTATACATGGACTCCATTTCGGATCTCATGGCTTCCAGCCACTTTACTGAGTCACCACTCGTGATAGCTTGCTGAAAACTAGTAGGGTCATCATCATCTATAATGCAATATTCTCTATCACTATCAATACGAAACCCATAGTATCTCTCTGGTGGGTGAGAAGTTCTACTAGATCTGCGGAGCGGCTGAGGTTCTTGAAGTTCAACTGCAACATCAGTTTCAACCAATTCGTCTTAAGTAATTTGTGTCTCTAGAACCTCTTCTAGTTCTATCCCATTGCCACCAGTACTATTTGTAAAGATTTCATTTTCTAAAAAATATGGCATGTTGAGAAACAAACACCTTTTGTTCTTTCTTGTGGTAGAATAGATATCCATATGAATGTTTTGGATATCCCACAAATTTACACATGATTGATCATGTCTCCAGTTTGTCTGGATTCTGCTTTTTAACAAAAGCCGGACAACCCCATATTCTAAATCTTTTAAGAGATGGTCTCTTTCCACTCTATATCTCATATGGAGTGGTAGACACGGTCTTGGTTGAAACCTTGTTTAACAGATACATTGATGTCTCCAACACATGCCCCCAAAAGGAAAGTGGTAACTCAGCATCATTCATCATGGACCGTACCATATCTAATAAAGTACGATTCCTCCGTTCTGACACACCGTTGTGCTGTGGTGTGTAAGGAGGAGTGAGCTGAGAGAGAATCCCATTCTCTTTTAAGAAGTCTGAAAACTCTGTACTTAAATACTCTCCACCTTGATCTGATCGAAGTTTCTTGATACTCAAGCCTGTTTGTTTTTCTACTTCAAGTTTGTACTCCTTGAATTTCTCGAAAGCTTCGGACTTATGCTTTAACAAAAACACGTTTCCGAATCTTGAGAAATCATCAGTAAAAGTAATGAAGTATGAAAAACCGCCTCTAGAATGTGTAGACATTGGTCCGCATACATCACTATGTATGAGGCTTAAGAGTTCCACAGCTCTTTCTCCGTATCCAGTAAACGGAGTTTTGGTCATTTTACCTTTGATACAGGACTGACAAGTCGCATAAGATTTATATTCAAAAGGATTCAAATATCCATCTTTATGTAGCTTGCTTAGTCTTGTTTCATTAATATGACCAAGTCTACAATGCCAAAGAAAAACTTCATTTATATCTGAAAACTTTCTTTTATTTGTATGTTGTATATTGAAAACTGTGTGTTGGTTCAGGACGTAAATACCGTTATTCAGTGTACCATACCCAATCAACTCTTGATTCAAGTGAATGTTCATAACATTATTTTGTAACACAAAATGATATCCTTCATTGTCCAACAAAGAAACGAATATTATATTACATAGCATACTAGGTACAAAATAACAAGGGTTCAAAACCAAAATACAAGCCGAAGGCAACCCCAGATAATACTCTCCTACGGATACAGCATGTACATTGGAACCATTTCCAGCCTGCATAGTATGGTCTCCAGTCTTCAAAACTCTATTGTTTCTCAATCCCTGCATACAATTGCAGATATGAGAACTAGAACCGGTATCTAATACCCAAGATGCAAAATTAATTGAAAAACAGTTCTCAGTTACAAACACACCTAAAGTGGAAGCATCAACATGCTTCTTCTTCTTAAGATTAGCAAGATACACAGCACAGTTGCGTTTCCAATGTCCCGACTTATGGCAGTAAAAACATTCTCTTTTTCCACTTCTCTCGGCCCCAGATTTGTCTTTCCCCTTCGCCTTTTTAACTCCAACTTTCGGTTTGATAGGTTTCTTCTTCTTCTTTCCCTTGTCCTTAGCTTTTGGGACGGAAGAGGAAGATGGCCCAGCAAGCAGAGCGGAAGTCTTCACTGTTTTCAGCGCGCTCTCTGCACTTCTCAACATATTGAGAATTTCAGGCAACGATTTCTCCAAATCGTTCATATTGAAATTCACTTTGAATGGAGCAAAGGCGGGGGAGAGAGACTGCAAAACAATATCTGTATATTGCTCATAATGCATAGTCCATCCCAGTTCCCCAAGTTCTTCTATAAGACCAATCATCTTCAGGATATGGTCTCCTACTGATGCGCCGGGGGCCATCCGCATCTGAAAAAACTTTCGAGATGCCTCGTATCGCAAAGTACGAGATTGCTCTTCATACAACTCCTTTGTATGAAGAAATATGGATTGCACATCCATCTTCTCATGTTGTTTCTGATAGACGATGTCTATAGAAGCAAGCGCGAGCCACTTGGCCGTGTTGCAATCAATATCCCATGTTTTTTGGATCTCCCTATCTGAAACAGATGATGCAGGTCCTGGGACTGGTGGGGCTTTGGTAGTGAGGACATTTGATACTTTATCTTATGTGAGTGCAATGTTCAAGTTCCTCAACCATTCTTTATAATTCGGTCCAGTCAGTTTGTTTTTCTCTAAAAGAAGCTTAAGTCCCATTATCGGTATTTGCCATTAGGAGAGAGAAAAGAATACACTCAGCGAAATGCTCTAGCAAAGAATTAGATTGGTTATTATCTTATCTAATCGATGTCTCCCACTGCTTTTATCAAATTTTCTTTCAAAAGCTGAAAAGAAAACTAGCCAGGATTAATTACATTCTACAGTTTCTCTAACCGGTCAAACAGGCCAGTGTCGGTACTTTGAGGAAGGTTCCCCATGCTTTCGCACGGACCTAATTAAAATAAACATCGTTTTCCCAGAGTTCAAACCCCATTGACACATTTCTAGACACCTACTGGATTAGCTAATTGTAAAGTGTAAAACTCTCCAGGGAGTAACTCTTACTCGCAGTGGGATCGGGATCCATCTATCATATAGAAAGTATGTTTTAAATTTCAACTCTTAAAACTCCCGATATGGTTTTTACCCCTAGTTACTTATGACCTTGGCTATGTTCAACATATCATAAGCACTAGTCAAGTTCTACCCGTCATTTTGAGATTAACTAGACCCACCCATATGACCCTTGACTATGATCAACATAATCACATGAATGTCCTAACTGATCGCATCATATGGTTTGTAGGAAGACATCACTTAGCTACCGTACACTACGCCTTGACTATAATCAACATACGTAGCACGAATACTAAGTACTCTGTTTCCTAAAATGACGGAGGGTTGCGGATGGTTTTTATGAAAACCTTTAACGCTTTGAACTTGATCTCTTTGTAGAATCAAGACAGTTTAGAAAAGGAGTGGCTTATGCTCCGCATCTTTTGAAACTTGCATTTTTCACAAAAGGCTGAGTGTGTTTCAAATCTGATTCTACAACATCTTTAGGTTTCTTTTTCTTTACATTAATCTTATTAATGCAGTCCCATCATTTAAGTTCCTAAGCCATCACAGAAAAGAAACGAAAATAGAACGTACACTTATAACATCCGCATTCGCCACAGTGTCCCGTTATGCACCATTAGGTTACTTAACTAACGGCATAGCGGGACGGGACTAGCGCGGGTGTAAAATATAAGCAACATTTATTATATATCATATATATAATAATAATCCATTCGTCTCAGATACTAAGCAATCACATTACAGAATATCTACAGCAGAAGCACATATGAGAATAAAAGGATATATAGGAGGTCCGTATTTTGTATTCAGTCAACAATAGAAAATATGGATTCCACGGTCGCGATGAATAGCCAAGCCTACATCCTTAGACCCCTACGAGAGCGGCAAGTGACCCTGCCAATTCTAGAGTTTAGGAGACCCGGTCTCGACTCCTCGAGATGGCCTCCCACTGAACCCTAGAACCCGGTCACTTGTGCTCCCCACCTTGGGTCTATCCTAATGCGGAAAAATAAATAATATACAATAATGGTGACATCATCTTCATGTCGAAAGTGCCCCAAATAAAAGAATATTACATGCAATTGATATTTACATGAATGAAAATAAAGACTCTCATCTCACATAAAACCCCCGGCTATTCGATCGCGACAATCCTGCACATCATATCTCAGCAATAAATAATATCTCATATCATCAACGTAAGCATGTATGCGTATCCCGATTGTCGTTGATGTATAGTAACGAAACCGGTGATACACTACATACTACACTTACGGTCGCAGAAAAGAAAGTGAAAAACAACAATTGCAATTATCACAATCTCATATATCAAGACAATGTTTAACATTTCGATCGAATCAACATACACCCACAATTTATCCCGAGAGCTCAACACTTGAGCAAAATTACAAATACTCAAAAACGTGCCACAGTATCTATGGTCCAGCCGTAGAAGGGGTTAACCAAGGCCTCACCTATGACACCACGGAACTACGGCAAACTCTAAGGTTCGATCGCGGTTCCGTGGGCATAGAATCGAGTTAAGGTTATTATATTCTTCTAGAGGGCCCATAGGATACTTGCGCGACTATTGAATATAACGTTAACTTATTAAAATTACAACACTTGGAAATTTCAGCGGGGTCAAGATGTGGGGTTTTGAAGTTCGTTCGAACTGCTAAACATTGTCAAGGTTACCAATACAGTGTTAGATTATACGATTACGAAACACTACGAATTAGCCCCTAATCAAAATAATCATCACATGAAAATTTTGGCTAAGCAAACAATACCTGAAACCCCAAATTTAAGACAACAGAGCACTAGAGAAATACGGAGTGCAAAGGAGGCTGGGGGGCCGCCCAGGCCGGATCTGGTGGCTTGGTGCTCGGCCAAATTCCGAGCACCAGTCCCCATATTTCACCCATGTTCTTATAATGTCCCAAATAATGTTCTGCAGTTGTTTAAAAAATTTTAAAACGACTTTTTAAAAAATTTACAGAGAGCAAAATTAGGGTTTCACATATCGTCTTTTTAGGAGTCGATTTCGTTTTCGTAATTGTTCTAACACCGTGTTTAAAATTCTAGCTTGGCTCTGATACCATTGTTGGTTAGGCAGCCACCCCATCCAATGGGGTCACCGTGGCACCAACGGGTCCCTCAGCTGCTACTTTTACGCATGCCCCCTCGCGAGGACTACAACCCGCCGGAACACCTTCCGGTCTCGGGACACTCTAGGGGTAAGAGTCTATGCTTCGCCACACTGTCACACAGTGAGAACCCCCTATAGGTCGACATACAATGCCTAGTAGCTCTGATACCATTGTTGGGTTTCCATAGCACCTACTGTAGAGTATGGAAGCATCACACATGCCACTTTTAAAAATTATAGAGGTGCTAAGCAAACATAACAAGAATCTTTAACAAGAAGTCTAGGGTAACAACTAAAGTATCACATACTATAGACATATTATCACTAAGTGAAAGGAATACAACCTTTGTAGTCCTCTTGTATTGACTCCTAAGATCGTTGAGAGTTTGAAAAAGCTTGCTTGTAAGCTCCTTTGTCCACGATGATCCACCCGAAGTCCACTTTGTCCAAGCTCCTAGCTCCACTTGATCAAAGACGAAGATGAAGCTAACACTCTAAACTAATTGGCTAGATTAGAGTAGAATGATGAGGTGGTGTGTTTTCTCTATTCAAAACCCAATCTTTTTATTAATCTCACTCTATGGAAATCTCAAAAGAGAAAAAGAATGAGGAAGAAGAAGATGGCAACTTGAGAGCTCGAGAATAATGAAAAGATAATGAGAAAAAAGAATAGAAAATAATATATATTTTCTTCTCTCATCTCAAACCATGGTAACTTAAATATCTAGATATTTATTTGCAAATGAGTTAAAGCCAAAAGGAAAACTAATCCAAGGTTAAATGTTAGGTGAAGTATGGTTTAGTTTGGAAGTGTGTAGAAAGATAACCATGGATCAATTTTATTTTTCTTTCCATTTAAGTTAAATACAAATATATATATATATATATATATAAGTTCTATGTGAGTCTTGCATTGCCATCAAGAGTGTATCATCAACCATGATACTATGTATGCATGTATGTGTCCATGCACATCAACATGTGCATACATGCATGCATACATCATATAAAAAGAAATGGGTTTAATAAAGAAATTAAACTAAAAGTCAAATGTTAAATCAACACTTGATTTAACAAACCGGTCATATCACATACGACCCGAACAATAGAAAAACGCCCGATTAACATACGGTATCTCATATTCATATTTAATCGGGTCCCCGTGCATATCTCATATGCACACCACATCGTTTCGCTTGGGCTAGAAAACTCCTGTGTGGGACTCTAAGACTCGTCAATACGCCGGCAGTAAGTGATAATCATATCAAACACCCACAAGCCGCAAGCGGTCAGCTAAACATAACGGCCACCCGGGTATTGAGCGATCAGAAGAAAACCAGCAAAACTGTCAAAACTCCCATCGAGCCAACTGGCAACACTTACCGTACAGTCCGGTCTCTTCGTCAGATATCGTCAGATATGTTGCATATCGAGTGTAGGGATGGTATCGTCGACCCCAATAACTCAATAAGTCATGCTGGTGTATGGCTAATAACAGATCGAGAAACTACTGATAACACTTATCAGTAAATCTCAGCAGCCCTGGCCAGGGACTTCCTGTTATAGCCAATTGAGCATAGCACAACATTAACCCCTAATACCGGAAGAGACAAAATCCCTCCTATCGCTCATTGCCTCCATTGTCTCGAGACTGTACCCAAAATCTACCTGTTTGCATGACTCAGTAGAGCCATGGTAGGGTGGAGATCAAAGTACAGTGGGAGAACACACAAGACTCTATGACGATCTCGGGTCTACCGACTAACCTGTACCAGTGTCACCTGAGAACTGCTATCCAACGATAGATATAATACCATATAGGAGTTCTCGGCGAGTTTGTTCAGTGTACCCAGTCTCCACTGAGCACCCGCACACAATCTTTGGTGTCACCACACCAGATGGATATGGGATCATCCATCACCCATCATATGGGACAAGAATGGTATACGCTAGTCTACTCTGGAATATCGATGCCCCGTCTCGATACACCCACGACTAGGAAGAGTTCAAGGATATGCTTATAAACTATACGTGTCCCACTAGTATAATCCTCATCATGGTCGGAGTAGTCAAGCAAATATCCTAAGGGCTTTATGAACATGTACCAAATGAATAAAATGCATGATCAAATGAACATGTCAAGATAAAGTAAACCAGATAGCATACTATCATGTCGAGCAAGAAAGTCATATATATACATATATACATGTCCAAGCATCCACTATACATATAATGGCCTCTAGGGCATATATATATCCAACAGATACACATATCATGCTATACCGACATGGTTACGCATACCTGGCTATAACTACATGTTCACCTTTATATGATGTTCTATGGATTTTGGAGAAATTAGGAACCGCATGATATATTTAATAACTTGTTGCAGTTAAATAGCGGGTTTTCCTTTATATGCTCATATTACTGTTTCATGTTACATATATTATATTTCATGGATTTCGCATTGATATATGGATTTCATATGATGTTTTTTTCTGGATGTTTTACTCCTGGGTATATGTTGGAGATAGTGCCCTCAGAGTCAATTATTGGATCACAGGCACGTGATTGCAATGATTGAGGGAGGACCTATCCCGGTACGACAGTCTTACTCGAGATGATAGTTTGCTATCTGGTTTACCTTTATCATCGTGTACTGCTTTAGGTGACCTGACAGGTCGCTATTGCACGTTGATAGAGCCCCTAGGATTCTTGCTTGACGACCAGCAGTATGAGGGCGATCATATACGTGAGAGCTGGGGTCTACAAGCATATCCTTAAAAGGTCCCTAGTCGTGGGAGTTTCGAGACAGGGCATCGATTCTCCAGAGTAGACTAGTGTATACAGTCGAGACCCCGACGAGGGGCGGTGGCCGGTCTCACAAGCCACTGGTGTCAGTTGGTTCACCTAAGATGTATACAGGTGCTCATTGGGTTATGAGTACACCGGACAGGACTCGCCGGGAACATGCTAGTTGGTCTTATACCTGACGTCAGATAGCAGTTCCCTGGTGACATGTGTACAGGTTAGTTCATCGACCTGGGGATCGTCATTTGTCTCGTGTGAGTTCCCACTGTACTTTGATTACTACCCTACCACGGCTCAAAGGAGTCGTGCAAATAGCTTTTAGTTGGGTACAGTCCCGAGCCACATGGAGGCAGTGAGCGGATCTTCGGGGGTTCGTCTCTCCCGGTATTGGGGGTGAGGTCGCGCTGTGTCTAGGAGAGCCATTACACGAAGTCCTTGGCCAAGGCAGGAGATTTACTGGTAGGTATTCCAGTAGTATCTCAGGGTGTTCTGGGCTACACTCCGACACGACTTGTACCGCTTTTGGGGGTCTGACTTTTACCAACCCCCTAGGCCCGACATGCGATGCTCATAGACGAACGGACCGGACTGTACGGATATTGTCGCTGACAGGCTCAGTAGGGTGTCAGGATGAGCTCGCTCATCGACGTCCCTTTTGGTCAATTGCTGGTGGCCCGTTACGTATTGGCTTATACCTCTGACGTGCTAATGGTTAAATCCACAGCCATTGTATTGACGAGTCTTTAGAGTCCACCACACATTCAGTTACTCAGCTTTCGGGCGAAACGCTGTAGAGGCCGTATGGAGATATGGCAGGGTTCGATCAGATACGTGCGGTATTGCACGGATCGTGATCGGACGGTTTTTACTAGCCGGCTTTGGCTTAAGCCGGATCTTAGTATTTGATAGTGTAGTTTTGTCTCTTTACATTTGTATTTCGGTCGAAATACAAATGCGGGTGTGTATGCACAGTATCGGGGTTTTCCTGTAATTTATTACGGGACCAGTTTTCTGGAGTTGCCAGTTTGCATTCCGTTCCGGCCGGTTTTCCTTTGTTCTTTCCCGGCCGGACTTTTCCGATGGAGGGGGTTATTTGCAAGTTTGCAAATAACACTTTGAGGAGGGGGTTTATTGCAAAAGGTTTTATTATGAGAGCATATCTTCTTTGCTATTCATGCATTAATTAAGGTATGGATGGGTATGGGTTTTTGTATGTGAATTTGTGTTGGATTAATGGGCTGGCCACTGTTTGCAGTATGGGGGTGTTTTTTTTTTTAGTGGATTATTTCCTTAGTAAGGAAATGAATGTTAAATTTGTGTGCTGGAATGTTTAGGTGAGGATTAATTTATTTAGTGTGTGTGCTGTGTGATTCTTGGCTTTGAAAATGAATGAGCTTAGAATGGGCTCATTTTTTCTTTTCACAGCATGTAAGTGAGTGCTTGCTTGATGATTTTCCAGTGAGCAAAAATGTCTCTGGCCGAGCTCATTTGAGATTGCATGCTCATTTCTCTTAGCATCCATCCATGAAAAATTCCTTGTGCACAAATTCCTCCATCATGGCAACTATCCTAAACCCCAAAGAGACAATTATACTACACATTCTACAGCAAATCTTGGGCGCGTCGGCTAGCCAACTTCGCGCCCGAGTTGCCTCGGCATTGAGGTGGGAGCCCGTAAAAGACATAGGCGATGTGGTGCCCTTCCGTCGACGAGGAGGAGACCAGATATTCCGCGGGAGATTGGGACGACGACGAGAAGACCGGAGGACTCGGATCACTCGGTATATCTCTTCCCAATCTTGTTGTTAGCTAGAACTAGTTTAATGGCCCGATCCGGGGTTTAGTGCGCGGTGGTGCCGGTTTGCTAAGTTCGCAAAATTAAAGTTTATCACCGCTTCCGCATTTGGCCGTCGGATTGACGGCCGGGGCGCCGCCGTGCACTTACAGTGGTATCAGAGCCTCGCCATTAACTTCGTCTAGCTTCGTTTGATGTGTTTTTCAGTTCCGATCGACCAAAATTCCAAAAACCGTATTTTTCCTTCACATCAGTTTCTGTTGAAATTTTTTGAAGTCTAAAAATTTTTCAGGTGGTCTCAGAATGATGTGCAGGGAGTTCTAAGAACTCTGGGAAAAAACGAGACAATGAACCCTCACCTCGAGCGCGGAACCGCGGCAAGAACCCCCTTGTTGCCGCGGTTCCGCCGCAGGTTGATGGGATCATTGCTTCGTAATTCTCCAGTGGGCTTCTGGGCTGTTATTAGGGGTTTTGGAATATTAAAGTTAGGCCAATTATTTCTGTGACTGCTACAGTTTTCTTTGGGGCCCACTTGTTAATTGTTTGATCAATCGGAAAATTTTAAACACATTTTTCACAGTATTTACATTATATCTGCGACCGTGAATGTCACTCGATCGGTAAATCCAGTCTAACTGCTATAGCCCGGTTAGACGGATTTGCGAACGTGACTTTCACGTTGATGTTCTGTGTTTTTGCTGTGATGTTGCGGATCGGTCGTGGGGATAGCCTGGATGCAATGCTAGTACAGTTGTGGTTGTATTATGTACATTTGTTATTGCGGGGCGAGCGTCCGACATGTGGACTGCCGTCACTGCCAGTTTGTATTATTCTTTTGGGGCACGACCTGGTTGCGGTCGATGTACCCGTTGTATGTATATTTTACTTTCTGTACTAGGGTTACCCCGCGGAGGGGTGCACGGATAGCCGGGTTCTAGAGGGCAACGGGCCCGCATCTCAGGGCATTGAGACGAAGGGGCTTCAGTCTGGAATTGGCAGGCTATTCGCCGCACTCGTAGGGGGTACAGGTTGACCCAGGAGGGGTGCCTAAGTTACCGGATTCCGTGAAGTGCTGGGTGGTCCATTCACGGCGCTGAAGGGGGCTGCCTCGCTTCAGGTTTTGGCGGGTGACTTGCCGCGCCCGTAGGGGTCTAGGATTTCATTGCACAGGCTATCCACACGACCAGGGGAACGTCGGGTTTTCAGTAGTGGCTCTGTGAAACCCGGGGATCCCAGATATCTGTATTGTTCTGTGATACTGTACATTTCTGTGATGTTGCATTTTATTCACGCCTTGAGCGAATACTATATATTGGTATATATATTAGTAGATGTTGTATATGCTTTTCATCCGCGCTAGTCCAGTCCCCGCTCTGCCGTTAGTTAGCTAACCTAACGGGTGATGACGGGACCCACTGGCAAATGCGGATGGCATATACGTACGTCAGTATATTTTCGTTCTTTGTGGTGTGATCAATTGATGGGACTGCGTTGATTCGGATCAATGCAAGATAAACAAACCTATTCTGATGTTGTTGGAACACTTTTCAAAAAGCTGTTATTGCAAGGACGTTCACTTTTGTTTTGCATCGTGGTATTCATTTGGAATATCCTGCTCCTCAGTCGACGAGGCAAGGGCCGAGATCCCTTCACCGGGAGTGACCCCTTGGACAGAAGTTTGCATCAGGACATTAACTTCACTATAGCCGATTATTTTTGCTTTGCATCGTGGTATTCATTTGGAATATCCTGCACCCCATTCTACGGGGAAAGAGCCGAGATCCCTTCACCAGGAGTGACCTCTTTAGTAAAGGTTTTCGTCACTATATTTTCTAAAAAGCTATCCGTTCCTTCAACGATATCAAGTTCATTACGTTAAAGGTTTTCGCCAGAAACCATTCGTAGCCCTCCGTCGTTTCATATGGATAGTCAATAGTATTCAAGCTGTGTATGTTGGCCAAAGTCAAGGCACAGTGTTTGGTAGCTGTTGGTTATTCATATGCAGCATAGATAGATGCGTTGGTTTGGGACAGTCGTACTGCCATTTTGGCCAAAGTCAAGGGTAGGTACGGGTGGATTCAAATTAACCTGGAGAATGACGGGTTGAACTTGACATGTGACTTATGATATGTTGGCCAAAGTCAAGGTCATAAGAGCATGGGGTAAAAATCACATCGGGAGTTTCAAAAGAACTGAAACTTTCCAGATATGCGCATACCTTCTGGAGTGTGATGACGTGAGCGGATTACGTCACGTTATCATGCGATGAGAGTTGGATCCCGATTCCCACTGATGAGTTGGTTTACTCCTCGGGTGACCCCGACTAATTCTTCTTTAAGGTTTGGAGGAGAATTTGAGGTACAGTGGGAGGTTTCCAGATTAGATAAATTGGTAACCATTCTGATCTAGGGTAGAGTGCACGCTGAGTGTTTCTTTTCTCTCTCTCTTTGGCAGCGACCATTGACCCGACCCTAAGATTATGACTCAGTGACCAAGTTGACCGAACCTTCTTTACACTGGCTTTTGGATTGTCAGAGTTGCAGACCTCATTGCCACTCCTACTTTTACCCTTTTCTCCAGGACACCCCGTATTACTACGAACGTCCACTTCCATTGGACAAAACCATCGTATGGTTAGATACGAACTCGAAGGAATTCGAGGATGGTTTCCGGTTCTGGAGAAAACGGATAGGATTATTCAGTTGTCTTTTCCCTTTTACCTTCTCTCAAATTGTGAGTACTCCTTGGTTTAGGAGATAGTACACCTATTATGCAAATTGGATAGTCTTCTTCCAAACCTTAGGCTGGTGCCGACCGGTAGGGAATGAAGAAAACCAATTAGCCTAAACGGTGTGCAGAAGGTATTAAGATTAAGACAAAGCAAGGGATTAGTAAGAGGGCAAAGTAAATTGCGACTGATATTCATGACCAAACCAAGTATTTCTTCGCCAATCCTAAATCACCTTTGTATTTCTCCAGGACACTCCGTATCACTACGAAGATCCACAGTTTATTGGATACTCCATCGTATGGTTATATACGAACTCGAAAGGAAGTTGTTCCAGTTCGGGGATGGATTCTGGTCCAGGAGAAATAGGAATAAGGTTTATTCGGTTGTCTTTTATCTTCACCTTCTCTCGCATTGCGAGTGCTCCAAGGATTAGGGCAGTACACCCACTATGCTTATTGGATAGTCTTCTTCCAAACCATAGGCTGGTGCCGAACGGTAGGGAAGGAAGAAAACCATTTGAACTAAGGGGTGTGCAGAAGGTAATGACTAAAGACATATAAAGGGATTTGGAGAGGTGGCAAAGAATTATACGGTTATAGTTGTGAATCTGGATAATGGAAGAGGCATTACTAGGAATACCAGGATACCCCATCGAAACATTTCAATGTTTCAGTTCAACTGTGTACTGTTAAAAGAAAACTGATTTCCCGATTGGACACTTGCTCCAGGGTATGTATTTACCAGGTTTGATTCTCACATCTGTATGATTTTACAGATGATGAGTGGGAGTAAGTTATTGGGAATTGGGTGATCATCCTCATTATATCGGGATTCGTTGTAATCGGTGATATTTGAGGAGATCACCTGGGTTGTTTGCCGGTCGGCAAATATATGGTTTTGAATATCCGCTGTTGTGCACCAATTTCAAATTGATATATCTGTACGTCTATTTTCATAGAGTGAGATATACCTTTTGATATTATGTCGATGACATTTACCTATATCAGTGGATGGTTAGGTAAGGAGCATTAAACAGCGGTGTAATTCTTCTTAACCATAAGTACAGTTTTCAACCTACGACACACAGTGAAAGAGTTGTTAGACTCAGCGGACTTATACAGAGTATTGTATGTTGTCCAGTGTCCATTAGGACGGAGGGGTTGGTCCTCATACTATATTCTGTTTACTTTTAACTTCTCTAGTTCTTAGACATGTGTTTCGTAGAAACACAGGGTCTAAGTTTTGAGGAGTTATAGGTATTTGAATAGAGTAGAGAACCAGGTAAAGCAAGTATCGGGATTCTTCAAAGTGATCGAAGATGTAGATACTTGTGTATGGTATTCAGTTGATAGTAATGATAAAGAGAAATTGCTTCTCTTTCAGGTTACTCATAATTGGAAGCATTCCTAAGTTGAGTAACGCTTATCGGCCTCTCTCCATTTAGTTGACATGCACTGGAGACAGCTGCATGATTTGAATCTGGTTCAATTAAATCAGTGCCTCTGGTTCTATATTGGATATAGTACAGTTCATATCTTAACATTGTTAAGGTACGGGAAGTTGTCCGGCTTATGATTAAAACCAGACTCTGGATAACTCAAGGCACGTTTCTGTAATGGCTGTTTGTGGGTTGACCCAGGCTATGACGAGGGTTGATTTTCTACCATAAGAAAGATCAATAGTGATATTGTTCTTGACTCGCCACAGTTTTATTAAAAATGAATTTTTTCAAAAACAGTAGTGGGAGTATGGTAGAACTGGAAGTGATTCCAGAACCGCAAACGATTACTGAAGATTTGATAAGGAACCTAAAGATTCAATCTGATTTGACATTCCATTGGCCACTCCGCAGATAAGGTGGGTAACTTCAGGCACCCGAGAGGTACTCCGGTAGCCTCAAGGACGGTGACAGGGAAGTTCCTGTTTACCCACACTTGCCATTGTTGTTGTTCCAGACTGCGAGACCCGGCAGGAGGATGAGTATAGCGTCGTTCTAAACTAGCTTTAAAAGTGCACATCTATATGACTATGCCAGAGGGTTGTCGTAGTCAGTGGGAGCAGCGGAAGCATTGGTGGACATCAGGCTTATATCTATTTATAGACTAAAGCAGATGTAGCGGAGATAGATCATCTATTTCTGATGTGACAGTCATATGTTTGACGTCATCAGAATAGGGGATGGATCTGTTGAGAAGGTAGTAGGGTGTGATATCCGGGTTTTGGATGACATACACAAAGTAGGAAGTGACATTCCTATACTACGATCGGTTATACTTTGGTTGTCACACAGTGGTTTCTCCACACAGGACTTGGACATTATATCAGACATACTGGTTACTAGATCCATGGCTTTAGATCTAGATTTGGGTGGTTTCCCAATCAGGGTACTTAGACAACATTCTAAGAGTATTTAGAATGGACGACTCCTGGCACGGTAGTATACCTGCAGGTGATGGAGTCACCCTCTCTAAAGGTGTCCTAAAGACTAAAGTAGAGAGGGATGTGCATGATTGGCAGATCACTTGCTTAGGCAATTGAGTCAATCATGAGATGTCAAGTACCACACCAGATGTTGTTCTTGCACTAGATGCAATAAGTTGATATTGATCCAATCCTGGAGAAACAGTCGGAAGCAGTTTTAGAACATAAGTGGATGTTCTAGGGATATGATAACGACTGCCTCTTTTGGGAGACAGTTATCATTCCAGGCTTCCAAGGTGACATGGACGACAAGGAGGTTGTCAGAGTTATAGTTTTCCTTCTGACGAGGGACAGTGTTCTGGACAGGTGATCCAGGCAGATACTGAGGGTGGCATGGCGCAGGATACTGATTATATTCAGTTGACGATATAGTCTAAGAAGTTTGGATTTAGAGTTCATTTATGAGCTAGGTACCATCAGACATCCAGACATTCTAAGACAGGTATTGCTCATTTCGGGAGATGGCTTTCTCCGCGAACATGAGATATAGAGAGACATAGAAAGAAACTTCAAGGCGGATCCACTCACTGAGGCTATTCCTCGAACGCAATAGTCTTCCAAACAGGTTTTGTGCGACTGACTAGTAGAGGAGTTGGGTGTTCGGTATCACACGGGCTGTGAGTATGCGACATCGCAATAATTAGCCTTGAGTGCAAGTGGGAGATTGTTGGAGATAGTGCCCTCAGAGTCAATTATTGGATCACAGGCACGTGATTGCAATGATTGAGGGAGGACCTATCCCGGTACGACAGTCTTACTCGAGATGATAGTTTGCTATCTGGTTTACCTTTATCATCGTGTACTGCTTTAGGTGACCTGACAGGTCGCTATTGCACGTTGATAGAGCCCCTAGGATTCTTGCTTGACGACCAGCAGTATGAGGGCGATCATATACGTGAGAGCTGGGGTCTACAAGCATATCCTTAAAAGGTCCCTAGTCGTGGGAGTTTCGAGACAGGGCATCGATTCTCCAGAGTAGACTAGTGTATACAGTCGAGACCCCAACGAGGGGCGGTGGCCGGTCTCACAAGCCACTGGTGTCAGTTGGTTCACCTAAGATGTATACAGGTGCTCATTGGGTTATGAGTACACCGGACAGGACTCGCCGGGAACATGCTAGTTGGTCTTATACCTGACGTCAGATAGCAGTTCCCCGGTGACATGTGTACAGGTTAGTTCATCGACCTGGGGATCGTCATTTGTCTCGTGTGAGTTCCCACTGTACTTTGATTACTACCCTACCACGGCTCAAAGGAGTCGTGCAAACAGGTTTTAGTTGGGTACAGTCCCGAGCCACATGGAGGCAGTGAGCGGATCTTCGGGGGTTCGTCTCTCCCGGTATTGGGGGTGAGGTCGCGCTGTGTCTAGGAGAGCCATTACAGGAAGTCCTTGGCCAAGGCAGGAGATTTACTGGTAGGTATTCCAGTAGTATCTCAGGGTGTTCTGGGCTACACTCCGACACGACTTGTACCGCTTTTGGGGGTCTGACTTTTACCAACCCCCTAGGCCCGACATGCGATGCTCATAGACGAACGGATCGGACTGTACGGATATTGTCGCTGACAGGCTCAGTAGGGTGTCAGGATGAGCTCGCTCATCGACGTCCCTTTTGGTCAATTGCTGGTGGCCCGTTACGTATTGGCTTATACCTCTGACGTGCTAGTGGTTAAATCCACAGCCATTGTATTGACGAGTCTTTAGAGTCCACCACATATTCAGTTACTCAGCTTTCGGGCGAAACGCTGTAGAGGCCGTATGGAGATATGGCAGTGTTCGATCAGATACGTGCGGTATTGCACGGATCGTGATCAGACGGTTTTTACTAGCCGGCTTTGGCTTAAGCCGGATCTTAGTATTTGATAGTGTAGTTTTGTCTCTTTACATTTGTATTTCAGTCGGAATACAAATGCGGGTGTGTATGCACAGTATCGGGGTTTTCCTGTAATTTATTACGGGACCAGTTTTCTGGAGTTGCCAGTTTGCATTACGTTCCGGCCGGTTTTCCTTTGTTCTTTCCCGGCCGGACTTTTCCGATGGAGGGGGTTATTTGCAAGTTTGCAAATAACACTTTGAGGAGGGGGTTTATTGCAAAAGGTTTTATTATGAGAGCATATCTTCTTTGCTATTCATGCATTAATTAAGGTATGGATGGGTATGGGTTTTTGTATGTGAATTTGTGTTGGATTAATGGGCCGGCCACTGTTTGCAGTATGGGGGTGTTTTTTTTTTAGTGGATTATTTCCTTAGTAAGGAAATGAATGTTAAATTTGTGTGCTGGAATGTTTAGGTGAGGATTAATTTATTTAGTGTGTGTGCTGTGTGATTCTTGGCTTTGAAAATGAATGAGCTTAGAATGGGCTCATTTTTTCTTTTCACAGCATGTAAGTGAGTGCTTGCTTGATGATTTTCCAGTGAGCAAAAATGTCTCTGGCCGAGCTCATTTGAGATTGCATGCTCATTTCTCTTAGCATCCATCCATGAAAAATTCCTTGTGCACAAATTCCTCCATCATGGAAACTATCCTAAACCCCAAAGAGACAATTATACTACACATTCTACAGCAAATCTTGGGCGCGTCGGCTAGCCAACTTCGCGTCTGAGTTGCCTCGGCATTGAGGTGGGAGCCCGTAAAAGACATAGGCGATGTGGTGCCCTTCCGTCGACGAGGAGGAGACCAGACATTCCGCGGGAGATCGGGACGACAACGAGAAGACCGGAGGACTCGGATCACTCGGTATATCTCTTCCTAATCTTGTTGTTAGCTAGAACTAGTTTAATGGCCCGATCCGGGGTTTAGTGCGCGGTGGTGCCGGTTTGCTAAGTTCGCAAAATTAAAGTTTATCACCGCTTCCGCATTTGGCCGTCGGATTGACGGCCGGGGCGCCGCCGTGCACTTACAGTATATATATCGGTGGTATGGAACACTGATATATGTACATGTATATATATATCAGTGGTTTGGGACGCTGTTATATATGTACACCTAATATATATATATATAAATATATAAATATATATATATATATAAATATATAAATATATATATATATATCGGTGGTATTGGACGCTGTTATATATGTATACCTATAATATATTTATCGTCATAATTGTCACGACCCAAAGTTCGGCCCGTGACCGGCACTTAACCACGTAACGTCTACTGGCGTAACGCGACTAAGTAAGCCGAACCCAGAAATCAAAACCATTTGAAGTAGCGAGTTTTTAAAACATTTATTAGAACATTTTTTAAAATGTTTAGAAAACCTTAAGTAATTTAGTAAAATTCTTTAAAGTTCAAGTTATTATCTTAAAAATTTTGGCAGCATTTCCTTTGTAAAAACTAGCCCCGAAATCGGGTACGAGACAATATATGAATAAAATGATATACAATAAGAATAAAGCATCCCAAACGGGAGCAATCACGCCCAACGGCGGAAACAATCACCACGATAAAAATATACGACGCCGTAGCGAAGAATAAGCAAAGATAAGTGAAGACAACATGAAATATAAAACTGCATCAATAAAGTCGGCTCACAGCGAGCTCGACACCAGAGTACAAAATAATATACATCGTCCTCACAACTGGTCTCTAAGTCAATACATAAGTAGTAGATGGAGAGTACTAGATACAACAATGTATACAACTTGAAAATAAACAGATACCGCACAAAACCCACCTATTAGCAAAAAGGCTAGCACGCCAACTACAGTGGTATCTGTATCAAAAGATGTAAGAATACAGCCCGCCGCGACTACTCCGAGGGGCAATTTGCAAACACTGTGGCACAACGGGGGTGAGTTGCCAACTCGTGAATAGTATATAACATATAAAAGTAATCGCGAGTATGCACGTGTTGCGACACTCAACATATGCCAACAGATAACATCTATATAATGAACTAGATGAGCAATAATTATGCAACAAGTGCGATCTAATAACATTTCTATATGATGAGCAGGGTATGCAATAGTCGTGCATAGCATGTGCAATCTAATAACATCTATATAGGATGAGCAGGGTATGCAATGATCGTGCATAGCAAGTGTACTCTATCAGGTACTATAAATACAGGATGAGATGTATAACCCTGAATGCTGAGCATGGGAATAAATAACATCTACACAGAATGTCAACGTGGAAAATAACCGGTGTCCATCAATGCACCCAAATCCCAGTAAAACTCGGGCGTCGTCACTCTAATCGGCCCTCAAATCCTGTAAATCTCATAGAAACGTGAGTGCCCAACATCGGCACACGAAATATCATAAAATAATCGTGTCCAGCATCGTCACGCAAATCCTCAAGTATCGGGCTCCATCAGTCCGGATCGGTCCACGGGCTCCATCTGCGGAATCGGCCCTCAGCCCCGGTAGTACGTGTCGTCCCGTATCCATCTATCGACTCTGGTCGGTATCTTTCGGATAACCGCCATGTCAAACCAATCACCGGTAGGTAGTGGTCCCTCTGCCAGGCTCACCGTCTACGGCACAGCGATCCGTTCTCGCCCCGAGGTACCATACCGGGTCAACCATGTACCCGCAATCGGCCTCGTCCAGCTCCTCGATTCGGGTTCACATGTCACACATCTCAGAACCGAGAAAACGCATGGTGAACGCACTGAAATATCATATCAAGGGAGACCGGGTTTTTAAAATAGTGCGTATTTTCTTAAAATAATACCCCGGTTCCCAAATCCAGAAATCACATAAATCAAAACTCAATGCGCAAATCCATGCGATGTGTCGTATGACAATAAAAGTAAAAGAAAGGGAAAACCGCTCTTTTAAAATGATCCAGTTTTGAAAATATCTCATGCGGTCCCTTAGTTTTTAAATCATGTCAATATCATCCATGTATGTAACATATGTATGTATATAGGTATGGATGTGTGAATGGATATGTACGCAATGTAAGTGTAGCAATGTACATGTGCACTAATATAGATATGCGAGGTATATGTGCACAACTATGGATATATCAATGAAGATATGCGCTAACGTGAATATACAGTGTGCATGTGCGCAAGTAGTGATATATCTGATAATATATGAATATGCGACAAGTCATGACAATCATCAATGATGCGGCAATCAAACGATATGTAAATTGTAGCAATCCTATAGTGCAAGTGTCATGGCAATCACTAACGGTGTGAGTGTAACATACAAATAGTGCTCGTGCAGATCAAACCGTTAATGACAGTGCAGTGTTCAATAATTACCATTCTATATGCAACAGGAGATGGTATGCTACTATAGTGTGTGTGTGTGTATATATATATATATATATATGAACACATACAACTAAATATCCTATTACACCCTGACGCTTAACGCCATATGGGCGATTTCCCCGTAGATGTTAAATCTACTCACCTGGTCGCGTGCTAAGTGTAGCCGACCACCTGCTTCCCTTTCTTTGCGGCGTCCGACGTACCCGCCTGCGAACCTAGAATTTACACAAAGAATCCATATATAAGCAAATATCTCGCAAAACGCGATATAAAAAACAAACGAGAAACTCGCATCGCGAACTAAACGCGCGTGTGTCCGATACGCTAGATCGTGTGTATACGTGTCTAAAACTATCCCGACACGTCGCGACACGCTGGATCACAGAACCCACTCATGCATCACACGTGTCGCGCAAACTAAACGTGTTAGAAAAATGATATATCGCCCCAGATTTTGACACAGGTGAAAACTTACAAAATTGTACATACCACTGGCCCTAAAAATATAGCAGACTCCTGCCCATGCAAAACCAACCCAAAAACTCCCTCATCTGGCCGCAAATTGCTGCCAGAAAGAATAAACCGGCGGCCACGAGGTGGAAATAGGGGGTCGTGCTCTGGGTATGTAATCAACATCAACCAAATATGCTCCAGTTAACTCAGATTTTATCTGAAAACACCGGGTCAATAGCAGATTACAGAAGGCACAAAATTCACTTTGAAACCTTAAATTTACACCAAACAGAAACCCTATGGTATTTTTGTGAAATCTGGGGTTTAACTTGGTTTACATGGCCCTAATAACACTTAATCAAGTTAAACTAGCCATCAAAGTCACCACTTTGCCAAAACTCCTCACAAATCACCATTTTAGCACTAAAACACACATTTAACACTAATCGAAACTAATCAACACACAAGATTAGCAAGCTAGGATGTTAAGCCTAAGAAGTATACCACACTTGACCCTAGGTGCAAGGAGGAGGTGAAGAAGCTGTGTTGCTGCTGCTGCTTGCTACTGCTGGTGCTGCATGTAGCTGCTGCTGCTGATGCCTGAAGCTTGGGCTGCTGCTGCTGATGTTGCTGGTGTTGATGCTGCTGATGTTGCTACTGTTGTTGATGCTGGAGCTGCTGCTGCTTCTTCTGCTGCTGGTGTGAGTGAGGGGGAGAGTTTTGTGAGAAAATGAGAGCCAAAGCAACAAAAAAAAGGGAGTCAAGGCAAGTCAACCCCCCTCTCTCTTTCTTCATTTATTGCAAGTATGGCACAAGCCATGAAGCCCATTCCCTCCCTCTCTCTCTTGGTCAACTTAATTTAAAACATTTCCCATTAAAATAAACAACCCCAAAACAATTAAATCAAATTTTGAATTAGCTTAAGGCAATTGGGTTAATCCACCATGGTTGCTAATCATGGTCTAACCCTAGTTTTAACCCTAGTTTACATGCACAAGTGTGTGCAAGCCTAGGAAAAATCTAATAAAATATTCATTAAATAGGATAAAATATTTGAAAATCGATTTGGTAAACTTTTTATTAAAAACCATATATTAAAGTATAATTAGCCACTAATCGCATCTTAGGGTGTTACAATCTTCCCCCCTTAAAGAAATTCGTCCCCGAATTTAAAAATATACTGCTACGCGTACCTTTAAAGAGATGAGGGAACTTCTTCCGCATCTCTCCCTCGGCCTCCCAAGTGATCTCTTCACCATTTGGGCTGCGCCAAAGCGCCTTCACTGATGGCAAGACCTTCGATCGAAGTTTCTTCACCTGCCGGTCCAATATCATGCGCTCGAGCTGAACGGTCTAATGCTGAATCATGTGCTAAAGGACATGTAGGTATCTGCGAAGCATCGACACGTGGAAAACGGGGTGAACATCTGGGAAGTCGGGTGGAAGAGCCAAACGATATGCTACTGCGCCCACATGCTCGAGGATCTCGAAGGGACCTATGAATCTGGGGCTAAGCTTCCCCTTCCGTCCAAACCTCATCACTCCCTTCATCGGAGAGACCCTCATAAAAACGTGATCGCCAACTGCGAACTCTAATCTACAGCGGCGTCTGTCCGCATACGATCTCTGCCTGCTCTGAGCCATCCCCATCCTTTCTCGAAACAGCTGTATCTTCTCGGTCGTCTCCTGTACGATCTGTGGTCCCAAAATACTACTCTCGCTGAGCTCTGTCCAACAGACGGGCGATCTATATCTCCTCCCATACAAAGCCTCAAAAGGTGCCATCTGAATAGTATCCTGAAAACTATTGTTGTAGGAGAACTCCACAAAGGGTAAATGATGATCCCAGCTACCACCAAAGTCTAAAACGCACGCTCGGAGCATGTCCTCGAGAGTCTGCATAGTCCGCTCTGACTGGCCGTCGGTCTGCGGATGAAATGCTGTGCTAAAACTCAAGCGGGTGCCCAAGGCCTCCTGAAACCTTTGCCATAGTCGGCTGGTAAACTGGGTGCCTCGTTCGGACACGATACTCGTCGGGACTCCATGCAGTCATACAATCTCGTCGATATATATCTGGGCATACTGAGAAAATCCAAAAGTCGTCTTCACCGGCAGGAAGTGAGCCGCTTTCGTCAAAAGATCCACGATCACCCAGATGGAATCATACCCTCGTCTAGTCCTGGGTAGACCCACAATGAAGTCCATCGAAATCTGCTCCCATTTCCACTCCAGAATGGGTAACGGCTGTAGCTCTCCCGCTGGCCTCTGGTGCTCAGCCTTGACTTGCTGACAAGTCAGGCAACTCGACTCGAAGTCTGCGATGTCCTTCTTCATTCCGTCCCACCAGTAAACATCTCTCATATCATGGTACATCTTGGTTGAACCCGGATGAACACTATACACCGATTTATGTGCCTCTTCAAGATTCTCATGCCGCAGTCCCTCAGCATCTGGTTCGTACAGTCTAGTCCCAAATCGCAGTATCCCCTGATCATCGATCATGAACTCGAAAAATCTGCCCTGTCCAATCTGTGCCATGATTTCTGAACAACGGTCATCATTGTACTGTGCCTCATGTATACGGTCAAGCAACTACGGGCGTGCACGAATATGCGCAAGCTGTCCCCCGATCGGCGTGAACTCGAACTGCACTCGGCTGTCGCATAAAATCTGCCAACGACTGCCTCCGCACTGCGCTCAAACACGATAGACTACCCCCGGGCCTCCTTCTCAGAGCATCAGCTACTACATTCGCCTTGCCCGGGTGATACAAGATCTCGCAATCGTAGTCCTTCACTAGTTCCATCCAACGGCGCTGTCTGAAATTCAGGTCTCACTACTGAAATATATACTTTAAGCTCTTGTGATCAGTGAATATCTGGCACGACTCGCCGTATAGGTAATGTCGCCAGATCTTGAGTGCAAAGACCACTGCAGCCATCTCTAAATGGTGAGTGGGGTAGTTCTGTTCATGTTTCATCAACTGCCATGAAGCATACGCGATCACCCTGTCATGCTGCATCAATATGCACCCTAGCCCCACTCGAGAAGCATCACAATAGACCACAAATCCGGCCGATCCTGAAGGCAATGATAACACCGGCACTGTAGTCAATCGAGTCCGTATCTGCTGAAAGCTATGCTCGCACTCCTCCATCCAATCGAAAGGAACTCCTTTCCGGGTCAACCCGGTCAAAGGTGCAGCAATACGGGAGAAATCCTGCACAAATCGCCTGTAGTAACTGGCCAACCCTAGAAAGCTGCGGATCTCAGTAACTGATGCGGGTCTGGGCCAACTCTGAACGGCCTCGATCTTCCTCGGGTCCACACATATACCATCTCGTGTAATCACGTGACCCAAGAAGTCTATGCTGTCCAGCCAGAATGCACACTTGGAGAATTTTGCGAAAAGCTGGTGCTCCCTCAAGGTCTGCAGTGTGATCTGCAGGTGTTGTTCGTACTCCACTCGGCTCCGGGAATACACCAAGATATCATCAATGAATACGATGATGAACAAATCAAGATACGGCCGGAAAATACGGTTCATCAAGTCCATGAATGCTGCTGGGGCATTGGTGAGTCCGAACGACATCACCAAAAACTCATAATGACCGTTGCGCGTGCGGAAAGCTGTCCTCGGAATATCCTCCTGTCGAACCCGCTGCTGATGGTATCCTAATCGCAAGTCGATCCTCGAAAAATATCCTGCCCCCTGAAGCTGGTCGAACAAGTCGTCGATGCATGGCAAAGGATATCTGTTCCGCATAGTAATCCTGTTCAGCTGGCGGTAGTCGATAAACAAACGCAAACTGCTATTCTTCTTCTTGACAAACAGGACCGGAGCATCCCAAGGAGACACACTGGGTCGAATAAGACCCTTATCCAGCAAATCTTGCAACTGACCTTTCAACTCTCTAAGCTCCGCCGGGGCCATCCGATAAGGCGGTATAGAAATAGGCCCCGTGCTGGGAATCAAATCAATATAGAAAGCAATATCGCGCTCAGGCGGTAGCCCAGGAAGTTCGTCGGGGAAAACATCAGGAAACTCACAAACAATCGAAACCTGGTCCAACGGAACATCCGTAGCTCTAGTATCACAAACATAGGCTAGAAATCCCTGACATCCCTTCCTCAACAGCTGTCCAACACGAAGAGAAGAAATCAAAATATGAGGGGCGGCACCATGGTCCCCCTGCACAACAAAAGCTGACTCACCGGGAAAACAAAATCTAACTGTCTTCTCGCGGCAGTCCACAGACGCATAGCACGTGACTAACCAATCCATGCCCAAAAGAACATCGAAGTCCAACATCTCAAGAATTATCAAGTCAACAGGTAACTCTCTCTCGCCAATACGGACAATACAGGATCGGAACACGTGCCTAGCAACAAACGACTCTCCCACAGGAGTGGTCACAACAAGCGGCTGATCAAGCAAACCGGACTCTCTACCCAAACTCGTCACGAAGTGCGTGGAAACGTACGAGTGCGTGGATTCGGGATCAAACAACACGTAACATACTGATGGGGTACCTGAGATCACCGCATTGGACACATGAGCGTCCTGATGCGTCAACGCGAAAACCCGTGCATGTCCTCCACCCGCGACTGGTGGTCCCCTACTAGCAACTGGCTGTACTCTGCCGGTAGCTGACTGTCCTCTGCCTCGGCCACCTCGCGCTCTCTGAGCAAACCCTCTGCGACCACGGCCGCTCTGTGCATGAGTTTGTCATGGAGCAACAGTAGGTACAATAAGAAACGCCCTCTGGGATGGAGAAGGTGGAAGTGTGACATGTGTTACGGCAGTATCACCCTCGCGTGGCTCCAGGCAATCTCGAACACGATGATAAGTACTCCCGCATCGGAAACATCTAGATGGCGTCGTCTGACCCTCCTGGGGATAAGTGCTGAACAACCGGCCTCGCCCCAAGTCTCTGCCACCTGCAAGGTGTCTGTCGCGGCGCCTAAATGGCCGTCTCTGTGCCGGAGTATCAGTACGAACTCTCTTCAGCTCTGGAACTACCGAAGTCTCAGCAAGGCACTCCTAGACTAATAAGGCTACGTCTAAAGCTGCTGTATAAGTCTCGCAATGCTGGGCGCTGATCGCAAGGAATAGTGGTGTAAGCAATCCTCGAACAAATCTCTTGACTCGCATCTCCTCAGTAGCCACTAAGTATGGGGCATAAACTGATAGCTCGGTAAATAGCACATCATACTCTGCCACTGTCATCTCTGGCGTCTGGCGTAAAGACTCGAATCTACGTGCTCGGGCATCTCTAACACTCTTGGGAAGGAAGCGGGATAAAAATACCGTCACAAACTCGGTCCAGGTCATAGGAGGAAGACCTGCTGCTCTGCCCTTCTCGATCGATTCACACCATTTCTGCGCAAGACCTTCCAGGAGAAAGCTCGCCAACTCTACCCATCTGGCATCTGAGCATCTGAGTGAACGACATATCCGGGCCATCCTATCAATGAAAGACTGTTGGTCCTCGGCTGCATCAGTGCTTGTGAAAACCGGAGGCTTTAGCCTCATGAACTCTGATAGCGATATTGTAATCACCTCCGTGGCTGCAGGGGCAACTGCCTGTACTGTAGGTACCATCGCGGTCCCCGTGACGGGTGGAGCTATCTCTGGTCGCTGCGCTCGAAGCGTCTCAACTAATAACCCTATCATCTGGAGCATCTCCTGCATACCGGCCCCTAGCATAGCGATCTGATCAGTCGTAGGAAGAACAGTCTGCTTTGGTACAACTAGTGTACTACCCGGATCAGTCCTCGTCTCGGACGGGTCCACTCGAATCTCGGCTCTCGCGGCCGCTCTCTACGCCCTCGTAGTCTTTGGCGGCATAATGGCTGAAAAGGAAGTAGGATTCGATAAGGATACGGAAATCGAATCACAAGAATGTATACAATCATGAAGGAATTCCAATCAATAAGTCCTAAGGTCGCTTAGGCGGAGTACCGTGCCGTGAGTATGCCGCGGAACATACGTACGCTACGCCACTCTGCTTCAGCTACCTACTCCATCATACCAGGGACATCCTACACTCTGAAGGTAAAACATATGCTCTGATACCAAGTTTGTCACGACCCAAAGTTCGGCCCGTGATCGGAATTTAACCATGTAACGTCTACAGGCGTAACGCGACTAAGTAAGCCGAACCCAGAAATCAAAACCATTTGAAGCAGTGAGTTTTTAAAACATTTATTAGAACATTTGTTAAAACGTTTAGAAAACCTTAAGTAATTTAGTAAAATTCTTTACAGTTCAAGTTATTATCTTAAAAATTTTGGCAGCATTTCCTTTGTAAAAACTAGCCCCGAAATCGGGTACGAGACAATATATGAATAAAATAATATAAAATAAGAATAAAGCATCCCAAACAGGAGCAATCATGCCCAACGGCGGAAACAATCACCATGATAAAAATATACGACGCCGTAGCGAAAAATGAGCAAGGATAAGTGAAGGCAACATAAAATATAAAACTGCATCAATAAAGTCGGCTCACAACGAGCTCGACACCAGAGTACAAAATAATATACATCGTCCTCACAATTGGTCTCTAAGTCAATGCATAAGTAGTAGATGGAGAGTACTAGATATACCAATGTATACAACTGGAAAATAAACAGATACCGCACAAAACCCACCTATCAGCAAAAGGGCTAGCACGCCAACTACAGTGGTATCTGTATCAAAACATATAAGAAAACAGCCTGCCACGACTACTCCGAAGGGCAACCTGCAAACACTGTGGCACAACGGGGGTGAGTTGCCAACTCGTGAATAGTAGATAACATATAAAGGTAATCGCGAGTATGCACGTGCTGGGACACTCAACCTATGCCAACAGATAACGTCTATATGATGAACTAGATGAGCAATAATCATGCAACAAGTGCGATCTAATAACATCTCTATATGATGAGCAAGGTATGCAATAGTCGTGCAGGCTCCGTCAGTCCGGATCGGCCCACGGGCTCCGTCTGCGGAATCGGCCCTCGGCCCCGGCAGTATGTGTCGTCCCGTATCCATCTATTAACTCTGGTCGGTATCCTCCGAATAACCGCCAGGTCTAACCAATCACCAGTAGGTAGTGGTCCCTCTGCCAGGCTCACCGTCTACTGCACAGCGATCCGTTCTCGCCCCGGGGTACCATACCGGGTCCACCATGTACCCGCAATCGACCTCGTATAGCTCCTCGATTCGGGTTCACATGTCACACGTCTTAGAACTAAGAAAACGCATGGTGGACGCACTGAAATATCATATCAAGGGAAACCGGGTTTTTAAAATAGTGCGTATTTTCTTAAAATAATACCCCGGTTCCCAAATCCAGAAATCACATAAATCCAAACTCAATGCGCAAATCCATACAATGTGTCGTATGACACAAAGAGTAAAAGAAAGGGAAAACCGATCTTTTAAAAAGATCCAGTTTTGAAAATATCTCATGCGGTCCCTTAGTTTTTAAATCATGTCAATATCATCCATGTATATAACATATGTATGTATATAGGTATGGATGTGCGAATCGATATGTACGCAATGTGAGTGTAGCAATGTACATGTGCACTAATATGGATATGCGAGGTATATGTGCATAAGTATGGATATATCAATGAAGATATGCGCTAACGTGAATATACAGTGTGCATGTATGCAAGTAGTGATATATCTGATAATATGTGAATATGCGACAAGTCATGACAATTATCAATGATGCGGCAATCAAACGATATGTAAATTGTAGCAATCCTATAGTACAAGTGTCATGGCAATCACTAACGGTGTGAGTGTAACATACAAATAGTGCTCGTGCAACTTAAACTGTTAGTGACAGTGCAGTGTTCTATAATTACCGTTCTATATGCAACAGGAGATGGTATGCTACTATAGTATATATATATATATATATATATATATATATATATATGAACACATACAACTAAATATCCTATCACGCCCTGACGCTTAACGCTATACGGGCGATTTCCCCGTAGATATTAAATCTACTCACCTGGTCATGTGCTAAGTGTAGCCGACCACCTGCTTCCCCTTCCTTGCGGCGTCCGACGTACCCGCCTGCGAACCTAGAATTTACACAAAGAATCCATATATAAGCAAATATCTCGCAAAACGCGATATCGAAAACAAACGAGAAACTCGCTTCGCGAACTAAACGCGTTAGAAAAACGATATATCGCCCCAGATTTTGACACAGGTGAAAACTTACAAAATTGTACATACCACTGGCCCTAAAAATATAGCAGACTCCTGCCCATGCAAAACCAACCCAAAAACTCTCTCATCTAGCCGCAAATTGCGGCCAGAAAGAATAAACCGGCGGCCACGAGGTGGAAATAGGGGGTCGTGCTCTGGGTATGTGATCAACATCAACCAAATATGCTCCCGTTAACTCAGATTTTATCTGAAAACACCGGGTTAACTGCATATTACAGATGGCACAAAATTCACTTTAAAACCTTAAATTTACACCAAACAGAAAGCCTATGGTATTTTTGTGAAATCTGGCGTTTAACTTGGTTTACATGGCCCTAATAACACTTAATCAAGTTAAACTAGCCATCAAAGTCACCACTTTGCCAAAACTCCTCATAAATCACCATTTTAGCACTAAAACGCACATTTAACACTAATCGAAACTAATCAACACACAAGATTAGCAAGCTAGGAAGTTAAGCCTAAGAAGTATACCTCACTTGACCCAAGGTGCAAGGAGGAGGTAAAGAAGCTGTGTTGCTGCTGCTGCTTGCTAATGCTGGTGGTGCATGTAGCTGCTGCTGCTGATGCCTGAAGCTTGGGCTGCTGCTGCTGATGTTGCTTGTGTTGATGCTGCTGATGTTGCTGCTGGAGCTGATGCTGGAGCTGCTGCTGCTTCTTCTTCTGCTGGTGTGAGTGAGGGGGAGAGTTTTGTGAGAAAATGAGAGGCAAAGCAACAAAGGAAAGGGAGTCAAGGAAAGTCAACCCCCTTCTCTGTCTCTTTCTTCATTTATTGCAAGTATGGAAAAGCCATGAAGCCCATTCCCTCTCTCCCTCTCCCCCTCTCTCTCTCTCTCTCTCTCTCTCTCTCTCTCTCGGTCAACTTAATTTAAAACATTTCCCATTAAAAAAAACAACCCCAAAACAATTAAATCAAATTTTGAATTAGCTTTAGGCAATTGGGTTAATCCACCATGGTTGCTAATCATAGTCTAACCCTAGTTTTTAACCCTAGTTTACATGCACAAGTGTGTGCAAGCCTAGGAAAAATCTAATAAAATATTCATTAAATAGGATAAAATATTTGAAAATCGATTTGGTAAACTTTTTATTAAAAAACATATATTAAACTATAATTAGCCACTAATCACATTCTAAGGTGTTACAATAATGATCTATGTAAATATACTTATTCATTAGATATGAAGGCCGATATTATGGTCGATATGAGGGCCGATATTATGGCCGATATGAGGGGCCTATGTGCCCGATGTGAGGGGCCTATGTGCCCAATATGAGGAGCCTATGTACCCGACGTGAGGATGACATGTTTTATTCCATACTCCGTATTTATTTGATATGCATTGCTTCATGTATTAGTAGTACCTGATAGAGTACCTTTCATAACTGTTGCATTTACATGTTGCCATTTATTGCTATCAGCTTGCATGTGATAGACCATCGTAGTACGTGCATACTTACGATTACCTGCATATGTTATTTACTATTTATGAGTTAGCAACTCACCCCCGTTGTGCCACAGAGTTGTACAGGTTGTCCCTCAGAGCAGTCAGAGGCAGGGCTTTCATCAATTGTATCATCTTTTGCAGTGGATACCGCTACGGCTGACTGTGTGCAGTTTTGCTAGGTGGGTTTTGCGGTTATCCGATGATGCTCATTATATATTCGTTGTATCCAGTACTCTCCATCTACCATTTTCATGTATTGACTTAGAGACGAGTTGTGAGGACGATATTGTATATTATTTGTGACTTGGAGATTTTCATGCTGTTCACTTTATATTGTCTTTTTCTTCGCTATAGCGTCGTATATCTATTGTGGTAGTTGTTTTCCGCCTTTGGGCGTGAATTTTCTCCCGTTTGGGGATGCTTTACTTATATCTTTTGTTGTACCCTTTTTAGGGGCTTGTTTTACAAAGGAGGTGCTGCCAAATTTTAAAAAAAGTAATTTTGGACTTTAAAGAATTTGATTGAGATTTCAAAAGTTTTAACAATGTTATTATTACTTACTACTTTTGATGGTTTAGATTGCTGGGTTTTCGGCTTACTTGAATTACGTTACGCCTGGAGACGTTACGTAGTTTAAGGGCCATCACGTGCCAAATTTTGGGTCGTGACAATTATATGTGCATAAGTAGTAAGTGATCGAAGCCCTGCTGTAAAACCATACGGCCTCTACACCTTTTGCCCGGTGCAGGGAAACTCTCTATGTGGGACTCTGAAGACTCGACACTACGCTGGCAGTGGGTTTAACCACAAGCCGCAAGCGGTACTAGCTGCTCGTAATGGCTACCCAGGTATATATCGATAAGAAGGCCGATGAGCTAACTCATCCGAACTCCTACTGAGACTGTATGTGACAATCTCTGTATAGTCTGGTCTGTTCGTCTGAGAGTATCGCATATCGGGCCTAGGGGGCGGTAATTGTCAGACCCCTAATAGCGCAATAAGTCAAACACCCTGAGAAACTACTGGAATACCTACCAGTAAATCTCGCTTTCCTTGGCCAAGGACTTTGTGTAATGGCTTTCCGAACACGGCGCGATATCAACCCCCAATACTGGAAGAGACGAATCCTATCTAACCGCCGCCACCTCCAAGTGCTCCGGGACTGCACCCAACTACTACCTGTTTACACGACTCCTTTGAGCCGTGGTAGGGTAGTAATCAAAGTTCAGTGGGAACACACTCGAGGTGAAGTAGCGGTGTCAAGTCGACTGACTAAGCTGTACTCATGTCACCTGGGAACTGCTACCCGGTGATAGGTATAATACCCACCAACAGTTCCCGACGAGTACCGTCCAGTGTACTCATAACCTAATGAGAACCTGCATACTATCTCCAGTACAACGTACTAATGGCTGTGGGACAAACCATCTCCCCTGCTGGGATGAGAAGCGTATACACTAGTCTACTGTGGAGTATCGATACCCCGTCTCGATAATCCTATGACTAGGGACCTGTATAGGATGTGCTTATAGACTACCCAGCCCCCACTAGTGTGACTGCCATCACAACGCTGGTAATCAAGCAAAGATCCTAAGGGTTCTACCAAAATGTATAAGCAATATGCTTAAAGAAGCACATGCATATATTGAGGTAGAAACAAACCAGGTAGCATACTACCATTTCGAGCAAGACAGATACTTTATCCGTGTATATCCCTAGTTTCCATTAAGTAATATACAATCTAGTATGATACAATAATGGCCTCTAGGGCATATATCACTAACAGTCTATACGACGTTAAAGTGTTCGATCGAACTTCAAAAACCCGAACTTTTTCAAGTTTCTATTCATTTTTCCAAAAGTTGGTATTTTGCAGATTAAAAATATTCAGAAAATCCTGCAGGAAATTTTATGGAGCCCCAAGAAATACGAGTGCCCAATTCAACCAAGTGGCTGCAGAACCGCGGCAAAACCTAGTGTTTAGCCACGGTTCCACCGCAATTTTGGTGAATTTGGGAATCGTGTTTCTTATGCTGCTTCATTGTGAGATTTGGGACTTTCTGGGTATTTTTGTTATGACTCAAGTTGTTGAGGTCTTTACGATTTGTGGGAATTTGAGAAGTCGATCGAAATGTTTAACATCGTCTAGATAGTTGCTATATGTGATATAATTTTTGGAATCCACATTAATTAGTTTTGTGAAAACTAGTTTGTGACATGTAAATCTAGCATTTTAGTCTCATATAATGATTGCCATGAATTTCGATCCGGATCAATACTCCATCGCAATATTGTATCGTACGCGAACACTCGCCGGGAAACACTACTAAATAGCCACGCCCCAAAGCTCCGACCAAGTGACTATAGGAGAACCCCATGGCCAAAAACATCCACTTGGGTGCTCGCAGCCATGATGTTTCGCCCAAGTGCATTTCGTTGTCGGCATCAGGGGTGCGGCCATCTACTACTGTTCCCGACGAATATTCGATAATGAAATCGGCAATCTTGTTGAATTAACCGACTTAATTTTTAAAAAGAGTTTTCAATTCGAGACTTTAATGCAAGATTTATATGGTTAGGCATGAAATACGGAATATGAGATAATCCGGATTTATGATATCTATGGTTGATGTGGATTCTAGTTATTGTAGTTTTTTATTTCTTTTCTGCGATCGTAAGTGTAATATGTAGATCCCTAATCTCATTGCTATTGGTCAACGACATTAGGAATACACATATTTATTTACGTTGATGACATGTGATGTTATGTGTTGATGTTGATATGTTATATAGGATCGTCGTGATTGAATAGCCAAGGGTTTTATGTGAGATGAGAGTTTTTTTTTCCGTCCATGTAAATATATGTACGTAATATTCTTTTATTGGGACACTTCCGTGTTGAGGTTGTTGTCTCCATTTGATGTATATTATTTACTTTTCCGTATTAGGATAGACTCAAGACGGGGAGCACAAGTAACCGGGTTCTAGAGTCCAGTGGGAGGCCATCTCGAGGAGACAAGACCAGTCGCCTAACTCTAGAATTGGCAGGATTGCCGCTCTCATAGGGGTCTAGGGGTGTGGGCTTGGCTATTCATCACGACCATGGAATCTGTATTTTTCATTATTGGCTTAATTTAAAACACGGAACTCCTAGTATATCCTATATTTCATATGTTTGCTTCTACTCCTGTTACTCTGTGATGCGATCATATAACTGTGTGAGACGAACGCTATATATATGATATATAATAAACGTTGCTTATGTTTTGCACCCGCGCTAATCCATCCCCCACTCTGCCATTAGTTAAGTAACCCAACAGTGCATGACGGGGCCCCGTAGCGAATGCCGATGGCATAAGTGTACATTTTATTTTCATTTCTTCTATGATGAATGGGATCTTAAAATGATGGGACAATATTAATAAGATTAATGTTAAGAAAAAGAAACCTAAAGATATTGTAGAATCAAATTTTAAACATACTCGGCCTTTTTACGAAAAAGCAGATATTTCAAATGCGGAGCATAAGTCACTCCTTCTTGAAAATACTCGGTTCTTCAACGATATCAAGTTCAATTCGTTAACGGTTTTCATAAAAACCATTCCTAGCCCTCCACCATTTTAGAAAGTAAAGTACTTAGTATTCGTGCTACGTTTGTTGACTATAGTTAAGACGTAGTGTACGGTAGCTAAGTGATGTCTTCCTATAAAGCATTTGATGTGATTGATTAGGACATTCATATGAATGTGTTGACCATAATTAAGGGTCATACGAATGGGTCTAAATAAATCATGAAATGGCGGGTAGAACTTGACTGGTGTTTATGATTTGTTGACCATAGTTAAGGTCATAAGACGCTAGGGGTAAAAACTATATCGGGAGTTTCAAGTGTTGAAATTTGCAATGAGATTGCATACCTTCTATTTGATAGTTGGATCCAGATCCCACTGAGTTACTTCCGCGAGAATTTTACACTTTATAATTAGTTAATCCAGTAGGTGTCTAGAAAGGTGTCAACGGGGTTATGCCTCAAGTGAAACGGGGTTTATTTTAATTAGGTCCCTGTGACAGAATGGGGAACCTCTCTCGTAGTACCGACACTGGCATAGCTGACCGGTTTGCGAACTTGTAGAATGTAATTAATCCGGGCTTATTTTCGTTTTAGGGTTTGAAGGAAAATTTGATAAAAGCAGTGGGAGACATCGATTAGATAAGATAAATAACCAATCTAATCATGCAAGGGATTTCACTGAGTGCTTTCTTTTCTCTCTCCTAATGGCATATACTAATGATGGGACTTAAGCTTCTACTAGAGAAAAATAAACTGACAGGAACTAATTATAAAGACTGGCTGAGGAACGTGAACATTGCCCTTACCTTTGATAAGGTTGCATACGTCCTCACTACTCTAGCCCTCCCCTCCCAGGCCCTGATTCCTCTATTGCGGATAAGGAGATCCGCAAGACATATGATATCGATTGTGCCATAACCAAATGCCTCACGTTATCTTTGATGGAGAAGGAACATCAAAAGCAACATGAGAAGTTGGATGTACAATCCATCTTTTTCCATACAAAGGAATTGTATGGGGAGCAATCTCATGCTCGTCATTACGATGCCTTAAGAAAGTTGTTTCAGATGAGGATGGCAGCTGGTACATCTATAGTAGATCATGTCTTGAAGATGATAGGGCTTATTGAAGAACTTGATGACTATGTATGGACTATGGAGAGTGAACAATATGTTGATATAGTTCTACAGTCTCTCCCCTGTCTATGCTCAATTTATAGTGAACTTCAATATGCACAACATAGAGAAATCACTTCCTGAACTTCTCAATATGTTGAGAAGTGCAGATAGCACGCTCAAGACAATGAAAACTCCCACTCTACTTGTTGGGCAAACTTGCTCTTCCGTCCCAAAAGCTAAGGCTAAGGGAAAGAAGAAGGAGAAACCCACCAAACCAAGAGGTGGAGTTAAAAACGCAAAGGGGAAAGACAAATCAGGGGCTGAGGGATCAGGAAAGGGAGAATGTTTCTACTGCCACAAGTCGAGAAACTGGAAGCGAAACTACACTGAATACCTCGCCGATCTCAAGAAGAAGAAGCATGTTGATGCTTCCGCTTCAGGTGTGTTTGTCACCGAAACCTATTTTTCAATAAATTCTGCATCCTGGGTATTGATACCGATTTGGGATCTCACATCTGCAATTGTGTGCAGGGATTGCGAAATAGCATGGTTTTGAAGAAAGGTGACCATACTCTCCGTGTTGGAAATGGATCAAATGTTCATGCTGTATCCGTAGGAGAGTATCATCTGCGGTTGCCTTCAGAGTGTATATTGGTTTTGAACCCATCTTATTTTGTGCCATCTATGTTATGTAACATAATATCTGTATCTTTGTTGGTCAATGAAGGATATAATTGTGTGTTACAAAGTAATGTTATGAACATTAACCTAAATCAACAGTTGATTGGATATGGTATATTAAATAGCGGAATCTACGTCCTGAATCAACACACAGTTTTAACATATAACACACAAACAAAAGGAAGATTTCAGAAATAAATGAATCTTTTGTTTGACATTGTAGACTTGGTCATATTAACAAGACAAGGCTAGCCAATCTATATAAAGATGGATATTTAAATCCGTTTGAATATAAATCTTATGCGACTTGTCAATCTTGTATCAAAGATAAAATGACCAAAACTCCGTTTACCGGACACAGAGAGAGAGCTACTGAACTCTTAGGCCTCATACATAGGGATGTATGTAGACCAATGTCTATACATGCTACAAGTGGTTATTCATACTTCATAACTTTTAGTGATGATTTCTCGAGATTTGGACACGTGTTCTTGTTGAAACATAAGTCTGAAGCTGTCAAAAAATTTAAGGAGTATAAAATTGAAGTAGAAAAACAAACTGGATTGAGTATCAGGAAACTTCGATCAGATTGAGGAGGAGAGTACCTAAGTAAAGCGTTTATAGATTTCCTAAAAGTTAATGGAATTCTCTCTCAGCTCACTCCTCCTTAGACATCACAACACAGCGGTGTGTCAGAATGGAGGAATCGTACCCTACTAGATTGGTACGTTCAATGATGTATGATGCTGAGTTGCCACTTTCCTTTTGGGGATATGCATTGGAGAATGCAATATATCTATTGAACAGGGTTCCGACCAAATCCGTGCCTACCACTCCATATGAGATATGGTATGGGAAGATACTATCACTTAAACGAGTTAAGATATGGGGTTGTTCTGCTTTTGTTAAAAAGCAGAATTTAGACAAACTCGAGACACGATCAGTTTTGTGTAAATTTGTGGGATATCCCAAACATTCATATAGATATCTTATCTACCACAAGGAGGAACAATGAGTATTTGTTTCTCAATATGCCACAATTTTAGAAACTGGATATTTTATAGATAATACTATTGGCAATACAGTAGAACTGGAAGAAATTCCAGAGCCACAAACAACAACTGAAGATTTGGTTGAACCTGAAGTTGCGATAGAACCCAATGAGCCTCAGTCACTCCGTAGATCTAGTAGGACTTCTCACCCACCAAAGAGGTACTATGGTTTCCTCATTGATGGTGATAGAGAAGATTGCATCATAAATGGTGATGACCCTACTAGTTTTCAGCAAGCTATCACGAGTAGTGACTCAGTGAAATGGCTGGATACCATGCGATCCGAAATGGAGTCCATGCACACCAACAAAGTATGGACTTTGGATGTTTCACCTTTTGGAGTAAAACCCGAAGGATGCAAATGGATTTTTAAGAAAAAGATCGGTGTGGATAGACAGGTAGAGACCTATAAAGCTTGACTTGTAGCAAAAGAATTTCGTCAAAGACCAAGACTGGACTATGATGAGACTTTTTCTCCAGTTGCAATGCTTAAATCTATTTGGATCCTCCTTGCTATTGCTGCTTACTACAACTATGAAATCTGGAAGATGGACTTTAAAACAACATTTCTAAGTGGTGATTTGGAAGAATGTGTTTTTATAGATTAGCTGGAAGGATTCATTGACAGTAGGAGTAGGAAAAAAGCATGCAGGTTGCTTAAATCCATTTATGGATTGAAGCAGCCATCACGGAGTTGGAACATCTGCTTTGATGATACAATCAAAGAGTTTGATTTTATCAAAAATGTAGATGAACCTTGCATTTATAAAAAGATTGTAGGGAGTACAATCACATTCCTCATATTGTGCGTGGATGACATTCTCTTTATAGGAAATGATGTTCCTACGCTACAATTGGTCAAACTATTCCTATCACAAAAGTTCTCCATGAAGGACTTGGGTGATGCCTCATGCATTCTAGGCATAAAGATCTATAGAGATAGATCTAAAAGAATATTGTGATTGTCCCAATCAAGGTACAATAACACCATACTAAAGAGGTTTAGTATGGAAGATTCCAAGCGAGGTAATTTACCCGCTTTTCAAGGAATCACCCTCTCCAAAGACTTTTGTCCAAAGTCTGATGAAGAGAAGGCTCGCATGAGTGTTATACCCTATACTTCCGCTGTAGGGTCTATCATGTATATGATGTTGTGTACTCGCTCAGATGTAGCTTATGCACTAAGTTTAGTAAGCAGGTATCAATCCAATCCTGGGAAGAAACACTGGACGGCTGTGAAGAACATTCTTAAGTACTTACGAAGGACTAAAGAAATGTTCTTGGTGTATGGTAATGGGAACCTCTAAATGGAGACCTTTACCGATTCCAGCTTCCAAAGTGATAAGGATGACAACAAATCAGTCTCGGGTTTTGTATATACCCTCAATGGAGGGGCGGTGTGTTGGAAAAGTTCCAAATAGGACATCGTTGCTGACTCAACGATGGAAGCTGAGTACATTGCTGCAAATGATGCTACCAAGAAAGATGTATGGATGCGGAAGTTCATCTCAGAGCTTAGAGTAGTTCCAACCATTATTGATCCAATACCCTTGTATGGTGATAATAATGGAGGTATGATATTGGCCAAAGAACTCAGGTCCCATCAGCGTTCCAGATATATCCTGAGGCGATATCATCTGAGCCGGGAGATAGTTGATCGCCGCGAGATCGATGTTCGGAGAGTAAACATAAAGAACAATATCGCGGATCCACTCACCAAGGCCCTTCCAAAGACGCAACATGAGCGACTTTTGAGATGTTGGGTATGAGATACGCCAATAATTATCCTTAGTGCAAGTGGAAGATTGTTAGATATATGTATGCCCTAGAGGCCATTAATGTATATTATAGTAGATGCTTGGACATGTATATATATAAAGGACATTCTTGCTTGACATGATAGGATGATATCTGGTTGCTCTTTATCTTGACATGTTCACTTGATTAAATTTATTGTCTATTTGACACATGTTGATAAAGTCCTTAGGATATTTGCTTGACTACCATGACTATGATGCAAATCATACTAGTAGGGCATGTATAGTCCACAAGCACATCCTTAAAAGTTCCTAGTCGATGGAGTGTCAAGACAGGGCATCGATATTTCAGAGTAGACTAGGGTATACGTTTCTTGATCCAGTGTAGGGGCAATGGATGATCCCATATCCATTGGTGTTTGACATCAAAGATTGTATACAGGTGCTCATTAGAGACTGATTACACTGAACGGACTCGCTGAGAACTCCTAAATGGTATTGTACCTATCGTCAATTAGCAGTTCTCAGGTAACACTTGTATAGGTTATTCTGTAGACCCGAGATCGTCATAGTGTCTTGTGTGCTTCCCACTGTGCTTTGATTTCCACCCTACCACGGCTCTGTTGGGTCGTGCCAACAGGTGGATTTTGGGTATAGTACTGAGATACATGGAGGCAGTGAGCGATAGGAGGGGTTTCGTCTCTCTCGGTATTGGGAGTTGTGGTTGTACTATGCATGATTGGCTATAACCGCAAGTCCCTGGCCATGGTTGATGAGATTTACTCATAAGTGTTATCAGTAGTTTCTTGATTGGTTATAAGCCATACATCATCATGACTTATTGATTTATTGGGGCTTGACGATTCCAACCGCAGACTCGATATTCGACATATCAGACGAAGAGACCGGTCTGTACGGTAAGTGTTGCTTGTTGGCTCTACGGGAGTTTGAACAAGTTTGCTTGTTAATCTTCTATTCGTTCAATGCCTGGGTAGCCGTTACGTCCAGCTAGTACCACTGACGGCTTGTGAGTATCTGATATGATCATTACTTACTGCCAGCGTATTGACGAGTCTTAAGAGTCCCGCATAGGGGTTTCCAAACTCAAGCGAAATGAAGTAGGGCATATATGGAGATATATGCGGGGGCTTGATTAACTACGAGTATTTGATACCATATTTAATCTAGTGTTTTTCATTAGTCGGGTTATATGTGATATGACCAGATTATTAAATCAACTGTTAATTTAATAAATTGAATAATCACTCATTTATAATTACTTTCTTATATATATATATATATATATATATATATATATGTATGTGTATATATATATATATATATGTATGTATATATATATATGTATGTATATATATATATATGTATGTATATATATATATGTGTGTGTGTGTGTGTGTGTATGTATGTATCATGGTTAATGATACATGGAACAAGGCAATGCAAGAATCACATTGGAGATATATTGGATATTTAAATAAATTAAAAGAAAATGAAAATGCTTTGTGATGAGTCATTACTTCCACACTCTTCCTAAAATATCTAACACCATGAGTCATTGTTTTATACCATTCTTATCTCTAAATATCTAAGATATCTCCAAGGTTCATTTAACCTAATGCTAAGTTCATCCTCTTCTTCTATGCTCTCTAGATTTTTCTATGAGCTAAAAAGAGAAAAGAAAAAGAAAGGATTTTGAGTGATAACCTCCCCACTTCATCTACCTATCCTAAACTAGCAATTTAGTATAGGTTGTTGCCTTCACTTGTTCATAGAATTAGTGAAGCAAGAGCTTGAGAGTGAGAAGCTTCTGGTGGATCATCATAGACAACGAAGGTTTCAAGCAAACTTGTTACAACTTCAAGTGGAGCTACAAAGGAACTCAAGGACTTCTACACGGAGCAATTGAAGTGAAGGACAGGACAACAAAGGTTGTAGTTCTCTTTCACTTAGTTTAAATATCCATAGTTGCTCCTTTTGTAACCTTAATTTCTAGTTTGATTCATGGTTAGTTAACTTAGCACCCAATAAAATTAAAATTGCTCACTTACATAGGTTGAAACCCTTGATTGTGGTGCTAGGAAAGAATTACATGGTATCAGAGCCAAGCTAGTGCATTAGGGTAGTCTATACGAAGTTAAAGAGTTCGATCGAACTTCAAAAACCCGAACTTTTTCATGTTTCTGTCCATTTTTCCAAAAGTTGGTATTTTACAGATTAAAAATATTCAGAAAATCGTGCAGGAAATTTTATGGAGCCCCAAGACATATGAGTGCCCAATTCAACCAAGTGGCTGCAGAATCGCGGCAAAACCTAGCGTTTAGCGGCAGTTCCGCCGCAATTTTGGTGAATTTAGGAATCGTGTTTCTTGTGCTACTCCATTGTGAGATTTGAGACTTTTTGGGTTTTTTTGTTAAGACTCAAGTTGTTGAGGTCTCTATGATTTGTGGGAATTTGAGAAGTCGATCGAAATGTTTAATATCGTCTAGATAGTTTCTATATGTGATACAAATTTTTGAATCCACATTAATCAGTTTTGTGAAAACTAGTTTGTGACATGTAAATCTAGCATTTTAGTCTCATATAATGATTCTCATGGAGTTTCGATTCGGATCAAAACTCCATCGCAATATTGTAACGTACGCGAACACTCACCGAGAAACACTACTAGATAGCCACGCCCCAAAGCTCCGACCAAGTGACTATAGGAGAACCCCGTGGCCAAAAACATCTACTTGGGTGCTCGCAGCTACGGTGTTCCGCCCAAGTGCATTTCATCGTCGGCATCAGGGGTGCGGCCATCTACTACTGTTCCCGACGAATATTCGATAATGAAATCAGGAATCTTTTTGAATTACCTGACTTCATTTTTGAAAAGAGTTTTCTATTCGAGACTTTAATGCAAGATTTATATGGATATGCATGAAATCCGGAATATGAGATAATCCGGGTTTATAATGTCTAAGGTTGATGCAGATTCTAATTATTGTACTTTTTCATTTCTTTTCTGCGACCGTAGGTGTAATATGTAGATCCTTAATCTCATTGCTATAGGTCAACGACATTAGGAATACGCATATTTACTTACGTTGATGACACGTGATGTTATGTGTTGATGTTGATATGTTACATAGGATCGTCATGATTGAATAGCAAGGGGTTTTATATGAGATGAGAGTTTTTTTCTTTTTTCATTCATGTAAAAATATGTATGTAATATTCTTTTATTAGGTGTAACAACTCCAATTTCAGTGTACATAAATTTCATTTAAAATTAATGTACAATTGGGGTATTTATAATTCCTGTGAAAGCTATAAGTATTTGTTTTGATTTAGAACAGCAAGAAGGAGCTTGTAACTCATTGGTAATACCTTGCACTGCTGAACCAAAGCACCAAAGTTCAAATCTCATCAGCCACACATTCTTTTTATTTAAAATTCTTTTAATCCTTTAGAAGCCTAAGAGTCTTCACGTGCACAACACGTAAAACCAAGAGTTACACTTAAAACAAACAGATACAAATTAGTATTTAGATCGTCAGGGACACGTGGCCCCAATCCAAGACCCCATCTCCAAGATCAGACTGGCGAGACTTGATATAGGACCGGCGCTGCTAGATTTTCTAAGCCCAAACCCTAAATTTTTCTTTTGCCCTAGACCCTTGGACTCCCCTCATAACTCCTGTATTATTTGTTTACTCTGCACATTTACAGAGCACAATAAAATTCACAATTAAACCTATTTCATTACAAATTTTAATACACCCATTCACTACACTAAACCCTAGCTTTTCCTAAAAATACCACTCCATTTCACACCCCTCCTCTCTCACAATTCCCTGCCAAAACTCTCAAGAAATTTCCAAGTTCTATAGTGTGCAAGTGGAGTTAACGAAGGGCGAAACTCCGACGAAGTTTCCGGCGACGAAACGACGCAATGGTATTTCCCCACTCTTCCTCTTTCTCCCCTCTACCTTATAAGCCAGTAAGTCCCATTTCCTTTCTCATCTTATACTTTAAAAAATTTCAAAACTAAAACCCGACGGAAGTGGAGTTGGTCTGACTTCCGATTCGGTTTTCTTTAAAAACCATATTTTTCTTAATCAAGATAACTTCATATTCTCACATATATCTTAACAAACATTAACAAACTCAGAAAACAAGTTTCATATCAAAATAATCATTTTTGTAACTTTTATCATACTTTTTCAGAAAAATACCATATAGTTTAGTTTCGACATAAACCATCATAATTCATTGCTATACCTTTAGATAGTTCACGAGATAATGACCTACCTCATCATAACACACATCTCTATCATAGCACGATTGATTTTAGGACAATAGAATACGGGAAATATGATTTTTGCAAATAAATCCCTTTAACTTATTAAACCGTCTTCTTTAAAAAGTGTATTTAACTTTTCATGCAATTGAGCCTCTACAACCCATTTTGGGGACCCCGTTTAGGATGGTGCGGATTATCGCATATCCTCAGGCTTAGTAGAGCGAGATGCAGACCTCCGCAAGGAGCATTCGATCTCGATGGAATTTTTATACATTTTTCTTTAGAAAATGAGATTTTTATAAGAAAACAAATAAAATTATTATCATTAATTATGTATATATAATTATTATCAAATGCTTATTTTAAATATATATATTATTCCATGTTTCCAAAACTCAAGAAAAGAATTCAAATATTACATAAAACTACCATGATAATTCAAAACAATATTCATATTACAAATAAATACTATATATTATGAAATTAGGTTTTATCCACTAGAAATGTCACATTTGTAAAATAAACATCAATGAAAACCCTAAACACGATAATTAAATGCTTGAGGCATATTTTGAAATTATACCAAAACTATTTTTACATAAAACCCCCTCAAGTTATTCTAAATTACAATAAGGAACCTAGTAAATATAGGTTTAAGTGGGACCAGTCTCTTGAGCCTTAGGGAGCCGGAGATATGGATGCTTGCCTATTTAAGGTAGACAACTTAACAAACGGTGTTATCAACACGGTAATTGTCTTGGAAAAAGACACATCCTGCCGTACATATGCAGTAGTTACCGATAACACCAAAACAATCAGGAGTTCAAGTTCTTTTGAAAGTGTCTGACTCAGACTGAGTCTCAACCTAATCAATCTGACTTGAATGTGATTCAAGTACAAACTACAATACAATATGATTTAATATGAATCCATCTATTCAATCTATATCAATCTGTATTGACCGAACCGAACCATGGATATATTCCATTTATATGTTCTTCCATTATATCCGTTCCATTACTGATATCATGATTTCGGCAAGTCATCCATCTATACAATTTATAAGACAATATAATACAATCAATACAATCAAGACATGCGGGGGTTTTAAGGGGAGTTTGGTACGGAAGGTGTTAGAAGCGGCACAAGACTGCAACCATAAGACACCTAACCTGAATCTCCATTGCCGTTATACCGTGGCTGAACGGTTCCTTGTACTCCGTATACCTTAGTCTCTGGGATAGTGAGACTCCTCTCATATACACTGGTCTCTTCTGTACCAAGCTACAAACAACAGCGTTAACACTAAATAACAACATTAAACAGCTATACTTTATTCTGTCTATTCTATTCTTATCTATTTACGGGACTTACCGAGCGACTTGTTCGCTGACGACATTCTCTTTCTTCTTCTTTGGAATATCGTCAGGTGTTTTGGACTCACTGGAGATCTAACCCAGCAGCGAAGACTTGGATCAGTTTACTGAAGACCCGGAGTTTTAGATTCACTTGTACATTATATTTCATTTTCATTCCTGTTATGCCATTGTTTAGGCATTGCATTCATTCCATTTCATTTCAGTTGTATTGTAAAAAGAATGTTTAATAAATAAAGTTGTTGTTTATTTATATCTTGTCTCTTGTGTACATTTTATTTTATATTGCTTAGAAACGCTTAGCGTGTTTACTTCTGAGTAAATATGTAGCGGCCTCGTCGCGTCCTCTGCCCGTATATTGGGAAGCGGGGCATGACATTGGGTCACTTCCAGGTTGAGGTTGTTGTCTCCATTTGATGTATATTATTTACTTTTCCGCACTAGGATAGACCCAAGGCGGGGAGCACAAGTAACCTGGTTCTAGAGTACAGTGAGAGGCCATCTCGAGGAGACGAGACCGGTCGCCTAACTCTTGAATTGGCAGGATTGCTGCTCTCATAGGGGTTTAGGGGTGTTGGCTTGTCCATTCATCACGACCGTGAAATCCGTGTTTTTCATTATTGGCTTAATTTAATACACGGAAATCCTAGTATATCCTATATTTCATATGTTTGCTTCTGCTGATGTTATTATGTGATGTGATCATATAACTGTGTGAGACGAATGCTATATATATGATATATAATAAATATTGCTTATGTTTTGCACCCGTGGTAGTCCAGCCCCCGCTCTGCCATTAGTTAAGTAACCCAACGGTGCATGACGGGGCCCCGTGGCGAATGCGGATGGCATAAGCGTATGTTCTATTGTCGTTTCTTCTGTGATGAATAGGAGCTTAAAATGATGGGACAGCATTAATAAGATTAATGTTAAGAAAAAGAAACCTAAAGATGTTGTAGAATCAAATTTGAAACATACTCGGCCTTTTTATGAAAAAGATGATATTTCAAATGTGGGGCTTAAGCCACTCCTTTTTCAAAATACTCGATTCTACAGCGATATCAAGTTCAATATGTTAAAGGTTTTCATAAAAACCATTCATAGCCCTCTGCCATTTTAGAAAATAGAGTACTTAGTATTCGTGCTACGTTTGTTGACTATAGTTAAGGCGTAGTGTACGGTAGCTAAGTGATGTTTTCCTATAAAGCATTTGATGCGATTGATTAGGGCATTTATATAACTTTGTTGACCATAGTTAAGGGTCATACGAATGGGTCTAAATTAATCATGAAATGATGGGTAGAACTTGACAGGCGCTTATGATTTGTTGACCAGAGTTAAGGTCATAAGATGCTAGGGGTAAAAACTATATCGGGAATTTCAAATGTTGAAATTTGCAATGAGATTGCATACCTTCTATTTGATAGTTGAATCCTGATCCCACTGTGAGTAATAGTTGCTTTCGGGAGAATTTTACACTTTACAATTAGCTAATTCAGTAGGTGTCTAGAAAGGTGTCAACTGGGTTATGCCTCTAGGGAAATGAGATTTATTTTAATTGGGTCCGTGCGACAACACGGGGAACCATCGTCGGAGTACCGACACTGGCCTGGCTGACCGTTTACGAACTTGTAGAATGTAATTAATCCTGGCTTATTTTCTTTTTAGGGTTTGAAGGAAAATTTGATAAAAGCGGTAGGAGATATCGATTAGATAAGATAAATAACCAATCTAATCATGCAAGAGATTTCGCTGAGTGTTTTCTTTTCTCTCTCCTAATGGCAGATACCAATGACGGGACTTAAGCTTCTACTAGAGAAAAATAAACTGACAGAACCTAATTATAAAGACTGGCTGAGGAACGTGTACAATGCCCTTACCTACGATAAGGTTGCATACGTCCTCACCGCTCTAACTTCTCCCCTCCCAGGCCCTGATTCCTCTTTTGCGGATAAGGAGATCCGCAAGACATGGGATATCGATTGTTCCACAGCCAAATGTCTCACGTTATCTTCGATGGAAAATGAACATCAAAAGCAACATGAGAAGATGGATGTACAATCCATCTTTTACCATAGAAAGGAGTTGTATAGGGAGCAATCTCATGCTCTTCATTACGAGGCCTCAAGAAAGTTGTTTCAGATGAGGACAGGCTTTTACAATGATGGTCGAGAAGGTCGAAGCCACAGGACTGTAGGGTTGTATATCATGACAACAAGGTTTAGCAAGGCATCATCCATGCCATTTTATAAAATTTATGGGTGCTATAAAACCCTAACCAAGATCTTAACTAGAGAATTAGGGTTAACTTTATATGTAAACAACTTTACATCAAAGAGAGAGGGATTAAAAGCTTTGTAGTTCGTTCCTTCACTTCATAAGCTCCGAGTTGTGGTCCCTTCGCTGTGATCGTTAAGCTCCCAGACTCTAGAGAAGTTCTATGAGGTGAATGATGCATCTTACTTGAAGTCTTCGAAATCTAAGATGATCTACCTTGAGGAAACACAAACTCAAGCTAACTCTTCACTAATTATGAATTAGTGAAGCTAACACACTAATTTATATGGCTAGTATAGAAGAGGATGATGAAATAGGAATTTTTCTCTCTTTAGTTTTCTTTTTCTCAATTTATTTCATCACAAATGAAAAAGCTAGCAAGCTTTTTTGAGAATGAAGTGATGAGAATAATTGTTGTGTTATTAGAAATGCAACCATGGGTCAAGTATATCATCCTTAACCCATGTAGAGACTTAACCATTAGCTATGATTAAAGGTGAGGTTGATAAATATCCTAAGCTAGACAAAAAGAGTGGACAAAGTCAATGAAGTCTACAAGCTTCTACAAGCTTCCACCAAAATATCAACCATGACAAATATCCAAAATATTTGAATAACTTAATGATAAATATAAACCCTAATCTTAACCCTATCATAGTTTAACTCTCATAAACCATAGTTGCATCTATAACCTAGCATGTTACAATTATATATATCACATATATATAATTTAGTAACAAAAGAAAAGAATACATTTAACATATATCACATATATATCAATGCATCCAAAATGAGATAAAGAATTACTTAAGTGAGCTTATATTAGTTAATGTAATGTAATATATCACATATATAATTATACATTAAATTATTGAATCAATACTTGATCCGACAATCCGGCTATATCACATATAACCGACTAATATAAAATGTATCATTTCTTCGAATCAACACTTGATCCGATGACCGGGCTATATCACATATACCTAGCCGATATCACATATCGCGAGAATAGAATACGGTATCACATACACGTATTATTCTCGGTCCCGCACATATCACATATGTGCTCCTACTCCTTTTTTCCTTAGCCAGGAAACCTCTAAGTAAGACTCTAGAGACCCGTCAATACACCGGCAGTAGGTGATGATCTTATCAAACACCCACAAGCTGCAAGCGGTCAGCTAAACGTAACAGCCACCCGGGTATTGAGCGATCATAAGATCAACAAGCAAGCCTGCTCACACTCCTGTGAATCCAATCAGTAACACTCCCGTACAGTCCGGTCTTTTCGTCTGATATGTCGCATATCCAGTCTAGGGATGGTAAACGTCAGACCCCAGTAACCGATAAGTCATGTCGATGCGAGGCACATAACGGGTCAAGAAACTACTAATAACACTTACCAGTAGATCTCCATATAAGCCTTGGCCAGGGACTTCCAGTTATAGCCAATCGAACACGGCACAACATCAATCCCCAATACCGGAAGAGACGAAACCCCTCCTATCGCTCATTGCCTCCATGTGATTCGTGACAGTACCCAAAAGCTACCGTTTTGCACGTTCTCGTGAACGTTGTAAGGTGGAAATCAAAGCACAGTGGGAATCACACAAGAATCTATGACGATCTCGGGTCTACAGACTAACCTGTACCAGTATCACCGGAGAACTGCTATCTGACGATAGGTACAATACCATCGAAGAGTTCTCGAAGAGTCCGTTCAGTGTACCCAGTCTCCACTAAGCACCCGCATATCATCTTTGATGTCAAACACCAATGGATGTAGGATCATCCATCGCCCATCATATGGGTCAAGATATGTATACGCTAGTCTACTCTGGAGTATCGATGCCCTGTCTCGATACACCCGCGATTAGGAACAATTATAGGATGTACTCGTTGACTACCCTGGCCACACTAGTATGATCTCCATCATAGTCCCAGTAGTCCTGTACATATCCTAAGGGCTTTATCAACATGTGAGAACAAGACAGTAAACCAATATAAGTCAACATGTTAAGATAAAGTGGAACCAGATAGCATACTATCATGTCGAGCAAGAAAGTCCTCTCTATATATATCCAAGCATCCACTATAATATACATCATATGTACAATAATGGCCTCTAGGGCATATACATAACTAACAATCTCCCACTTGCACTAAGGCCAGCTGTTGTAGTATCTCATACCCAACAACCCGAAGAGTCTCTCAAAATGTATCTGGGGTATGGCCTTCGTGAGTGGATCTGCAGTGTTGTCCTTCGTATCAACTCTCCTGATATCGATCTCCCAGCGATCAAATATCTCCCGGATCAGGTGATACCGCCTCAGAATATGCCTGGATCTCTGATGGGACCTGGGTTCCTTGGCGAAAGCCACAGCTCCATCGTTATCACAATACAAAGGTATTAGATGCTCAAATGGATGGAACCACTCCAAGTTCAGTGATGAACTTCTTCATCCAGACAGCCTCTTTGGCAGCATCGTTGGCAGCGACGTATTCAGCCTCCACCGTCGAGTCTGCTACGGTTTCCTGTTTGGAACTCTTCTAACACACCGTCCCTCCATTAAGGGTAAAGATAAAACCCGAGTGCGACTTAGAGTCATCCTTATCACTTTAGAAGCTCGAATCGGTAAAGGACTCCACCTGGATTTCTCCGTTACCATACACCAAGAACATCTCTTTAGTCCTTCTTAAGTACTTGAGAATGTTCTTCATAGCTGTCCAGTGATTCTCCCAAGAATCTGCTTGATACCTACTCACTACACTTAGTGAGTATGCTACATCGGGTCTGGTACATAGCATCGCGTACATGATAGAACCTACTTCCGAAGCATAGGGTATCACTTGCATGCGAGCTCTCTCTAAATCAGTCTTGGGAGACATCTCTTTGGAGAGAGTGAGTCCAGAGATCGTCGGTAAGTTCCCACACTTGGATTCTTCCATACTAAACCTCTTTAGTATGGTGTCAATGTACATGGATTGGGATAATCCCAGTATCCTTTTAGATCTATCTCTATATATCCTAATCCCCAAAATGCAGAAGGCATCACCTAGATCTTTCATTGAGAATCTATGTGATAAGAAGAGCTTGACCGAGTGCAGCATAGGAACATCATTTCCTATCAAGAGTATGTCATCCACATACAATAGGAGGAAGACAACCTTACTCTCTGCCACCTTCTTGTATATATAAGGTTCATCTACGTTCTTGATGAAGTCAAACTCTTTGATTACAACATCAAAACTGATGTTCTAACTCTGTGATGCCTGCTTTAACCCGTAAATGGATTTAAGTATCCTGCACACCTTTCCGCTGCTCCCACTGTCTATGAAGCCCTCTGGCTGAGTCATGTACACGCTCTCCTCTAAATCACCATTTAGAAAAGCGGTCTTAACATCCATTTGCCAGATTTCGTAGTCATGGTATGCAGCAATGGCAAATAAGATCCGGATGGACTTAAGCATAGCCACTGGAGAAAAGGTTTCGTCATAATCCACACCTGGTCCTTGACGAAAACCTTTTGCAACAAGTCTAGCTTTGAAAGTCTCAACTTTTCCATCTGCACCAAGTTTCTTCTTAAAGATCCATTTGCTCCCAATGGGTTTTACCCCTTCAGGAGAAATTTCCAAAGTCCATACTTTGTTAGTGTACATGGATTCCATCTCAAATCGCATTACATCCAGCCATTTCACTGAGTCCCCACTCGTGATAGCCTGCTCGAAACTAGTCGGGTCATCATCTTCCATGATGCAATCCTCGCTCCCACCATCGATGAGAAAACCATAGTATCTCTCAGGTGGATGAGGAACCCTACTAGATCGGCAGAGCGGCTGAGGTTCGTCGGGAACTACTGAATCCTCCGGTTCTACCAAATCTTCTGTCGTAGTTTGTATTGCTGGAACTTCTTCCAGTTCTACCTCCTCGCCACTAATTTCCTTTGCAAGAAATTCCTTTTCTAAAAAGGTGGCATGTCAAGAAACAAACACCTTTTGTTCCTCAGTATGGTAGAAGATATACCCTTGTGAGTTTTTGGGATATCCTACAAACTTGCACAGGACAGACCTTGCATCGAGTTTGTCCGGATTGTGCATTTTGACATAGGCCGAACAACCCCATATCTTAACATAATTAAGAGATGGTCTCTTCCCCTTCCATATCTCATATGGAGAGGTAGGCACTGATTTGGAAGGAACCATATTCAATAGGTGTATGGCTATCTCAAGCGCATACCCCCAGAAAGAAATAGGCAACTCAGTAGTGCTCATCATAGAGCGCACCATTTCTAATAGGGTGCGATTCCTCCGCTCCGATACACCATTGTACTGTGGTGTATACGGAGGAGTAAGCTGAGAGAATCCCATTCTCTTTTAAATAGTCCAAGAACTCATTGCTCAAGTATTCTCCTCCTCGATCAGATCGAAGGATCTTAATACTTTTACCCGTTTGGTTCTCCATTTCTTGCTTATATTCTTTGAATTTCTCAAAAGCTTCAGACTTTTGTTTCAATAAGAAAACATGTCCGTATCTTAAGAGATCGTCAGTGAATGAAATGAAGTACGAGGAACCATTCATGGCATGTGTAGACATGGGACCGCATACATCACTATGTATCAGTCCCAAGAGTTCCGTAACTCTTTCTCCTTGTCCACTAAACGGAGTTTTCGTCATTTTGCCTTTGAGACATGAATGGTAAGTTTCATAAAATGATAATTCGAACGGATTCAAATATCCATTCTTATGCAACATAGCTAGTTGTGTTGCATTGATATGACCTAGTCTACAATGCCACAAGAAAGATTCGTTCATTTCTAAACTCTTTCTCTTGTGTGTGTTCTGTACATTAAGAACTGTCGTTTGATTTAGAACGTATATGCCATTATTTAACGAGCCTGATCCAATCAACTTTTGATCTAGGAAGATGTTCATAACATTATCATGTACTACAAAATTATATCCTTCTTTACTTAATAAAGAAACTGATATAAGATTGCATATCAGGATCGGAATGTAATAGCATTCGTTCAGAATCAATGTATTGCCATTTGGTAATACAAGGTGATATTCACCAACTGCTTTGGCTGAAACATCTACACCATTCCCTACTCTTACGGAATGGTCACCCCTTTCCAGTTCTCTACCATTTCTTAGCCCATGCAACATATTGCATATGTAGGATCCCAATCCGGTATCTAATGTCCAGGACGTAGAGTGAACTAAGAAACAGTTCTCGATAACTAACACACACGAAGAAAATGCATCGACATGCTTTTTCTTCATTTGGGCGGCGTGAGAATCCAGATATTCCCCTATTTCCTGTTCAGTCTTATAACAATTATAAGAAAAAACGGAACCAACGTTCCCCTGCTCAGTATAACAAGCGGGCAATACATCCATATTATTATCTTGATTAAGGCCTGACATGGTCGCTACCTGGAGAGAGAGAGAGGAAAACACTTTAGCGTGCGCTCTTATAAGATTAGATTGGTTATTATCTTATCTAATCAGGATGGCTCCCATTGTTTTCATCAAATCTTCCTTCAAACCGTAAAAGGTAAGACTAGCCGGGATTAATTACACCATCTAAGTTCGCCAATCTTTCAGCCAGGACAGTGTTGGTACTTTGAGGGAGGTTCCTCGTGCTTTCGCAGGGACCTAATTAGAATAAACTTCATTTTTCCAAAGGCATAACCCCGTTAACACCTTTCTAGACACCTACTTGATCGGCTAATTGTCATGTGTAAAACTCTCCCAGGAGTAACTCTTACTCGCAGTGGGTATCGGGATCCAACTATCTCATAGAAGGTATGAAATCTCATTGCAAATTTCAACACTTGAAATTCCGAATAATTCTTTTGCCTCTAACGTGCTATGACCTTGATGAAAGCCAACAAACCATAGTCCGCTAGTCAAGTTCAACCCATACATTTCATGATTGAATGGAACCCACTCGCACGACCCTTGACGAAAGCCAACAAAGCCATGCGACTACCCTAACCAATCACATCATATGCAGCAGATAAGCAGTAAGTAGCTACCGCACACTACGCCTTGACGAAAGCCAACAAACGTAGCACGAGTACTAAATATTACTTATCTGAAATGTCGGAGGGCTACGACAGGTTTTTCAGAAAACCTTTTGCGTAACGAACTTGATATCGTTGTAGAAACAAGTGATTTTGAAAAGGAGTGTTTTTAGGATTTTTCTGGTTATGCTAAAGAGGTCACTCCCGGTGAAGAGATCTTGGCTCTTTCCTTATCGAATAAAGTGCAGGATATTTCACAAATACTACAATACAAAGCTAGAACTATAGAAGCAGTCAAAAAAAACCGAGTGAGTTGTAGTATCTGCTAGTTTTGCTAAAGAGGTCACTCCCGGTGAAGGGATCTCGGCTCTTTCCTTATCGAATAAGGTGCTGGATATTCTTCAAGGAATACCGCTATGCAAAGCAAAAACTAGAGCTACTCTTTTTGAAAATATGATTCTACAACATCTTTTAGGTTCCTTTTTCTTTCATTAATCTCATTAATGAATCCCATCATTTATGCTTCCTAAGCATCACAGAAGAAACGAAAATACCACGTACACTTATGCTATCCGCATTCGCCTCAATATTCCGTTATGCACAGTTAGGTTACTTAACTAACGGCATACTGGGACGGGACTAGCACGGGTTTAAAACATAAGCAACGTCTACTATATATCTCATATATAATATATATCCATTCATCTCAGAATCCACAGTGATCACATCACAGAGCAGCAGAAGATAACATATGAAATATTGGATATACTAGGAGGTCCGTGTTTTATTTTGAGCCCATATAAAACACGGATTCCACGGTCGCGATGAATAGCCAAACCCACATCCCTAGACCCCTATGAGAGCGGCAAGCAACCCTACCAATTTTATAGTTAGGAGACCCGAACTCGACTCCTCGAGTTGGTCTCCCACTGTACACTAGATTCCAGTTGTTTGTGCTCTCCTCCTTGGGTCTATCCTAATGCGAAAAAGTAAATAATATACAATGGTGACATCATCCTCAACCCGGAAGTGTCCGAATAAAAGAATATTACATACAATGAATTTTACATGAATGAAAATGAAAAACTCTCATCTCACATAAAACCCCCGGCTATTCAAAACACGACGATCCAATATAATATATCACAACAACATATAACATCACATGTCATCAACGTGAGTAAATATGCGTATCCCAATTGTCGTTGACATATAGCAACAAAACCGGCGATACACCACATATTACACTTATGGTCGCAGAAAATAAAATGTCAAACTACAACATTTGGAATCCATAATCAGTTTAGACATCGTAAACCCGAAATATCTCATATTACGGATTTCATGCCTAACTATATGAATTCCACATATTGTATCACATTACAGAAAGCTAGACGACATTAAACAATTCAATCGAATCAACGAATTCCCAAAATTCCCAGAGAGCTCTGATTTATGTGGAATTTATGTGTGTAGTAGTTAACCGCAATCCATGACGGTGTCGCGTGTAGCTAGACCGAGATGAGTACGGGTCGTCCTCAGGGAAACGTTGAACCTTTTATTCTCACTTTAGGCGTGTTGAGAAAGAAAGGAGGAAGAACAAAGAATGGTTGTAAGTTCTAGATCTACGTTAAACAAGGATGCAAAATATAGATCTAGATTAACGACGGATGTAGATTTAATATTAAAAGGGGGCTTGTAGGGTTCGTTAGGATTTAGTAGTTAAGGATGATTAATTAAAGATTACTCGTTTTATCCTTTAATAGATTTAAAACTAGAACGATGGTGATGCATATAGATTAGGGTTTCTGGAGGGAAAAGGGTTCCCACTCTTAACCCCTATCTCGACATGGAACTCCGTTCATATCTAGCCTTTATCAAAACAATCATTAATCTAATCTCTAATCGCGGTCGAGACTAACAATAAATTGGTAGCGTGCCCGATTAGGATGTTAATGATTCTTTTGGTAAAGTTTATAAACTTTATAGGACGTAAAAAGAGTTTAAAGATCTTCATCATCCATTAATCTACCCTAATCCTACGAACCCTAACAAGCGGAGAATTACTCGCGCATGTTGGGAGAAGAAGAGATAGAGAGGGAAATCATATTATAACTACAAAGAAATAGAATAAGAAAAAGAACTACCTTTATTAATCAACAAAATTCATTTACACTTTGTTCCCTTAGAAAATGATTACAAAATGCTAGTTTGCTTCTCGATCTCTTCTAAGGAGGTAGACGAACTGTTGATGATCAGCTTGGATGCGTGAGCCTGTCGTGGACTTCATGAGCTCTTCAGCTTGATTCTTTTCCCAAGAGGCTCTCGGTCCTTATTTATAGTCCCAGAGCCAGAACCCTAGCTTTCTAATTTGGAAACCAGTGGTTAAGATCGCAACAACAAAATCCCAACTCTCAATACCGGCTAGACTGCGGCGGATCCGCGGCCAATAGGTGGGTTTGGCCGCGGATCCGCGGCCTTATAGGTGGATCACAGGATTTTCTCTTCTGGAACTTTTTCGTTATGACACGTGGTGATCTTTTTAATCTCTGGGAACTAAAAATCTTTTCTACGTCGCTGCCAGACTTGATTTCTTTAGTTTACTTTCTTAATTAGGCAGGTTTGTTCCAACAACTTTGATTTACTTGATTTCAGCCCTGAAAATTCTGCACAACAACTCAACAAATAATATTAGTAGAGTTTGTTTTATTGAGATTTTAACTTAACCATTAAGAATTGGTCAAAGATATTTAATAAGGTAAGCATATTTAAATGGGCCAAATGTTACATGGATATTATATGCTTACTTTTTCCTACCAAATGTTAATTATAATATATAAACACATGAAAATAGTATTTTTACAGATAAACCCTCATATGTATCATATATTATATTAAACACCTTTTATTATATAGAAAGAGTGGGAAAAATGTCATATTAAATGTGCAGTTTTATCAACTGAACAAGCTCAATACTTGAGCACAGTTAAAATTAACCAGAGACATACTACAGCACCTACGGACCTACAGCTGAAGGGCCCGACTCAAGCCTCTCAAGTGGCGTCGCGGATCCACCGCCAAATCCATGTTTTGGCCGCGGATCCACGGTCACATAGACGAGTAAGGGTTTCGTTCTTCAGGTGTGTCCATACAATTCCCTGTATGATTTTCTGAATATTTTTAACATGGAAAAATCCAACTTTTTGAAAAATTTCCAGAGAGAGGGTTGTTGGATATAGTGCCCTCAGAGTCAATTATTGGATCACAGGCACGTGATTGCAATGATTGAGGGAGGACCTATGCCGGTAGGACAATCTTACTCGAGATGATAGTATGCTATCTGGTTTATCTTTATCATCGTGTACTGCTTTAGGTGACCTTATAGGTCGCTATTACACATTGATAGAGCCCATAGGATTCTTGCTTAACTACCAGCAGTATGATGGCGATCATATACGTGGGAGCTGGGGTCTATAAGCACATCCTTAAAGTGGTCCCTAGTCGTGGGAGTTTCGAGACTGGGCATCGATACTCCATTAGTAGACTAGTGTATACAGTCGAGACCCTGACGAGGGGCGGTGGCCGGTCTCACAAGCCATTGGTGTCAGTTGGTTCACCTAAGATGTATACAGGTACTCATTGGGTTATGAGTACACCGGACAGAACTCGCCGGGAACATGCTAGTTGGTATTATACCTGACGTCAGATAGCAGTTCCCTGGTGACATGTGTACAGGTTAGTTCATCGATCTGAGATCATCATTTGTCTCGTGTGAGTTCCCACTGTGCTTTGATTACTACCCTACCACGGCTCAAAAGAGTCGTGCAAACAGGTTTTAGTTGGGTACAGTCCCGAGCCACATGGAGGCAGTGAGCGGACCAGCAGGGGTTTCGTCTCTCCCGGTATTGGGGGTGAGATCGCACTGTGTCTAGGAGAGCCATTACACGAAGTCCTTGGCCAAGGCAGGAGATTTACTGGTAGGTATTCCAGTAGTATCTCAAGGTGTTCTGGGCTACACTCCGACACGACTTGTACCGCTTTTGGGGGTCTGACTTTTACCAACCCCCTAGGCCCGCCATGCGATGCTCATAGGCGAACGGACCGGACTGTATGGATATTGTCACTGACAGGCTCAGTAGGGTGTCAGGATAAGTTCGCTCATTAACCTCCCTTTTGGTCAATACCTGGTGGCCCGTTACGTACAGCTGGTACCTCTGACGTGCTAGTGGTTAAATCCACAGCCAATGTATTGACGAGTCTTTAGAGTCCCCCACAAACAGTTTTCAAGTTTCGGGCGAAACGTTGTAGAGGCCGTATGATATATGGCAGAGTTCGATCATATACGTTCAGTAGTGCACGGATCATGATCGGGAAGATCATACTAGTGGGCTTTGGTTTAAGCCGGATCCTAGTATTAGATTTGTTGGATTACTTTAGTCTCATCGCATTCGCGTTCGGTCGGAATGCGGATGCAGGTATGTATATACAGGTGAGGGGTATCCTTGTGATCCGTCACGAGTTTACTTTAGATGTTGCCGTATCTTTTTATTGTTGCAAACATTTGGATTAATGCTTGCATATGGAAATTATGAGCTAGAAATCATCATTTTGTGCATTAATTGTGACACATGCAAACCTAGTGACACATGGTCTCTTTTATTGTGCATATGTCACATTTAATGATGGATTTGAGTCTTGATATGATAAGGAGAGAGAGAGGGGCTGCCATGATATGAGCTTGGTCTTGTATTTTTTTCTTTGACACTCTCTCTTTTTATCATAAGAAAACACAACAAAAGAAAAAAGGCTTCTTCTTCCTCTTCTTCTTCTTCCTCTAGATCACCATTTCCATGGATGGCATCACCTTCAACCTCCATCCATACAATGGATGCAAGAGACAAAGTTGTCACAAACATTCTCTACTTCGCCTTGGACAAGTCGGCTAGCGAACTTCGTGCCCGAGTTGCTTCGGATGAAGCGGGAGCCCGTAAAAAGACTCGAAGATGTGGTGCCCTTTCCGACGAAGAGATCGAGACCGGAGATGCCTCGAGGAGCTTGGGATGGTGGCCAAAGACCGAAGGACACGGATCGATCGGTATAACTTTCCAACCCTTTCTCTAGTTTCTAGTTGTAGGTTAATGGTTTGATCCGGGTTTTAAGCATACGATAGCGCCGGTTTCAAGTTTTGAAAAAGTTTTCGTTTCCGCATTTTGGCCTCGAACAGACGGCCGGGACGCTACCGTAGACTTACATGGTATCAGAGCCTCGCCATTAACCTTTACTAGCTTGCTCTAACGTGTTTAGAACTTCGATCGAACGAAAATTCCGAAACCGCGATTCCGAGTCATCAAGTTTCTGTCGAATTTTTTTTTGTGCTCTGAAAATTTTTTGGGTATGTCAGAAAATCAGGCAGGGTTTTTTAGGAGCACAGTAGAAATTTGGTTGGTCAATCTAACAGGAATACAGCGGAACCGCGGCCTTACCCTCATTTTGGCCGCGGTTCCGCCGCCATTCTGGGACTTTATCGCACCAAATTTCTTCAGGTGGTCTCTGACTTGGAAATGGGGTTTCTGGTATTTTTTGTTTTGGCCCAGATTATTTTGAGTACTGGGAATTGTACTTAGGGCCCACTTCGGGAAATTTTGTCAATCGAAAACTTTAAACATATTAGTTCACAGTATTTACATTATATCTGCAACCGTGAATGTTATTTGATCGGTAAATCTTGTCTAATTGCTATAGCCCTTTTAGACTGATTTGCGAAGGTGACATTCACGTTGATGTTCCGTGTTGTGCTGTGATGTTGCGGATTTGTCGTGGTGGATAGCCTGGATGCAATGGTAGTACAGTTTGGTTGTATTTGTACATTTGATATTGCGGGGCGAGCATCCGACATGTGGACAGCCGTCACTGCCTGTTTGTATATTATTCTTTTGGGGCACGACCGGGCTGAGGTCGATGTACCCGTTGTATATATATTTTACTTTCTGTACTAGGATTACCCTGCGGAGGGGTGCACGGGTAGCCGGGTTCTAGAGGGCAACGACCCCGCATCTCATGGCTTTGAGATGGATGGAGCTTCACTCTAGAATTGGCAGGCTATTCGCCGCACTCGTAGGGGGTATAGGTTGGCCCAAGGAGGGGTGCTCAAGTTACCGGATTCCGTGAAGTGCTGGGTGGTCCATTCATTTTGTTGAAGGGGGCTGCCTCGCTTCAGGTTTTGGCGGGTAACTTGTCGCGCCCATAGGGGTCTAGGATTTCATTGCACAGGCTATCCACACGACCAGGGGAACGTCGGGTTTCAGTAGCGGCTCTATGAAACCCGGGGATCCCAGATTATCTGTATTGTTCTGTGATGCTTATTACATTTTCTGTGATGTTGCATTTTTATCACGCCTTGAGCGATTATTATATATTGATATATTTACTAGTAGATGTTGTATATGTTTTACACCCACGCTAGTCTAGTCCCCGCTCTGTCATTAGTTAAGTAACCTAACAGGTGATGACAGGACCCAGTGGCGAATGCGGATGGCATATACGCACATCATATTTTCGTTCTTTTGTGGTGTGATTAATTGATGGGACTGCATTGATTCGGATCAATGCAAGCTAAATAAACCTGTTTGATGTTGTTGGAACATTTTTCAAAAAGATGCTATTGCAAGGACGTTTTCTTTTGTTTTTCACAGTGGTATTCGGTTATGAATACCCAGCACCTCAGTCGATGAGGCAAGGGCCGAGATCCCTTCACCGGGAGTGACCCCTTGGGCAGAAGTTTGCGTCAGGGTAATAACTTCACTATAGTCGATTGCTTTTTGCTTTGCATCGTGGTATTCAGTTAGAATATCCTGCACCTCATTCTACGGGGAAAGAGCCGAGATCCCTTCACCGGGTGTGACCTCTTTAGCAAAGCTTTTCGCCACTATATTTTTATAAAAAGCTATCCGGTTCCTTCAACGATATCAAGTTCGTTACGTTAAAGGTTTTTCGCCAAAAACTATTCATAGCCCTCTGTCATTTCAGACGGGTAGCACTTAGTATTCATGCTATGTTTGTTGGCCAAAGTCAAGGCATAGTGTATGGTAGCTATTTGTTACTTTTCTGTTGCATAGATAGATGCATTGGTTTGGGACAGTCGTACTGCTTTGTTGGCCAAAGTCAAGGGTAGGTACGGGTGGGTTCAAATTAACCTGGATAATTACGAGTAGAACTTGACATGTGGCTTATGATTTGTTGGCCAAAGTCAAGGTCATAAGAGCATGGGGTAAAAATCACATCGGGAGTTTCTAAAGAAACTGAAACTTGCCAGGCATGCGCATACCTTCTGGAGTGTGGTGACTTGAGTGGATTCCATCAAGTTATCATGCGATGATAGTTGGATCCCGATTCCCACTGATGAGTTGGTTTACTCCTCAGGTGATCCCGACTAATTCTTCTATCAGGTTTGGAGGAGAATTTGAGGTTACAGTGGGAGGTTTTCTGATTAGATAAATTGATAACCATTCTGATCTAGGTTAGAGTGCACGCAGAGTGTTTCTTTTCTCTCTCTCTCTTTGGCAGCGACCATGACCCGACCCTTGACTATGACTCAGTGACCAAGTTAACCGAACCTTCGTAAAACACTGGCTTTTAGATTGTCAGAGTTGCAAACCTCATTACCACTCCTACTTTTACCCTTTTCTCCATAACACCCCGTATTACTACGAACATCCACTTCCATTGGATAAAACCATCGTATGGTTATATTCTAACTCTAAGGAACTTGTTCCAGATTCGAGGATGGTTTCCGGTTCTGGAGAAAATGAATAAGACTATTCAGTTGTCTTTTCTTTTTACCTTCTCTCAGGTTGCAAGTGCTCGTTGGATTAGGACAGTACACCTATTACGCTAATTGGATAGTCTTCATCCAAACCATAGGCAGGTCCCGAACGGTAGGGAATGAAGAAAACCATTTAGCCTAGAAGGTGTACAGAAGGTATTAAGTAAAGACAAATAAAGGGATTAGTAAGAGGGCAAAGTAAACTGCGACTGCTATTCATGACCAAACCAAGTATTTCATCGCCACTCCTACTTCACCTTTGTATTTCTCCAGAACACTCCGTATCACTACGAAGATTCACAGTTTCTTGGATACTCCATCGTATGGTTATATACGAACTTGAAGGGACTTGTTCCAGTTCGGGGATGGATTCTGTTTCAGGAGAAATAAGGAATGAGGTTTATTCAGTTGTCTTTTATCTTTACCTTCTCTCGGTTGCGAGTGCTCCTAGGATTAGGACAGTACACCTATTATGCTTATTGGATAGTCTTCTTCCAAACCATAGGCTGGTGCTTAACGGTAGGGAAGGAAGAAGACCATTTAGCCTAAAGGGGTGTATAGAAGGTAATGACTAAAGATATATAAAGGGATTTGGAGAGATGGCAAAAAAATATACGGTTACAGTTGTGAATCAGATAATGGAAGAGGCATTACTAAGAATACCCGGATACCCCTTCGAAACATTTACATGTTTCAGTTTCACTGTGTAATGTTAAAAGAAAACTGATTTCCCAATTAGTCCTTGCTCCAGGGTATGTATTTATCAGGTTTGATTCTCACATCTGTATGGTTCTACAGATGATGAGTGGGAGTAAGTTATTGGGAATTGGGTGATCATCCTCATTATATCGGGATTCGTTATAATTGGTGATATTTGAGCAAATCGCCTGGGTTGTTTGCCGGACGGTAAATATTTGGTTTTGAATATCCGTTGTTATGCAAAAATTTCAAATTGATATATCTATACGTTTATTTTTATAAAGTAAGATATAACTTTTTGAAATTATGTTTATGACATTTACCTATATCATTTGATGGTTAGGTAAGGAGTATTAAACAGCGGTGTAATTCTTGTTGGATATATGTATGCCCTAGAGGGCATTATATGATAGTGGATGTATTTATACATGTATGTATATATATATATATATATATATATATATATTCAGTGTACATTCTTGCTCGACATGATAGTATGCTATCTGGTTCTTCTTTATCTGACATGTTGATTTGATCATGCTTTTATTCATTCACACATGTTGATAAAGCCCTAAGGATATAGGCTTGACTACTGTGATTATGATAGAGATCATACTAGTGGGACATCTGTAGTTTATAAGCATATCCTGGAATGTCCTTAGTCATAGGTGTATCGAGACGGGGCATCGATATACCAGAGTAGACTAGCGTATATGATACTAGACCCATACGATGGGCGATGGATGTTCCCACATTCATCGATGTTTGACATCGAGATCGTATACGAGTGCTCAGTGGTGACTGGGTACACTGGACGGACTCACCGAGAACTCCTATATGGAATTATATCTATCGTCGGATAGCAGTTCTCAGGTGACACTGGTGCAGGTTAGTCTGTAGACCCGAGATCGTCATAGAGCCTTGTGTGTTCTCCCACTGTACTTTGATTACCACCCTACCACGACTCTACTGAGTCGTGAAAATAGATGGCCGTTGGGTACAGTCCCGAGACACACGAAGGCGATGAGCGATAGGAGGGGTTTCGTCTCTCCCGGTATTGGGAGTGGATGTTGTGCTGTGCTCGATTGGCTATATCGGTAAGTCCCTGGCCAGGGCTGTTGAGATTTACTGATAAGTGTTATCAGTAGTTTCTCGATCTGTTATAGACCACTCATCGGCACGACTTATTGAGTTATTGGAGTCGACGTTACCATCCCTAGACTCGATATGCAGCATATCTGACGAAGAGACCGGACTGTACGGTAGTGTTGCCAGTTGGCTCGACGGGAGTTGTGACAGGTTTGCTTGTTTTCTTCTGATCGCTCAATACCCGGGTGGCCATTACGTTTAGCTGACCGCTTGCGGCTTGGGGGTGCTTGATATGATCATCACCCACTGCCGGCGTATTGACGAGTCTTAGAGTCCCACAATAGAGTTTCCTAGTCTAGGCGAAACGATGTGGTGCGCATATGAGATATGCGCGTGGACCCGGTTAAAATGCGCGTATATGATACCGTATGTTAATCAGACAGTTTGCTTTTGGTCGGGTCGTATGCGATATGACCGGTTTGCTAAATCAAGTGTTGATTTATCATTAGCCATTAGTTTCTCACTTTAAATCATTTCTTGTCTTTTTGTTGTATGCATGCATGTATGCATTTGTTCTCTTTCATGCACATGGGATGTGCATGCACACATACATGCATACATAGTGTTATCATGGTTGATGATATAGTGGATGGTGACAATACAAGACTCACACCATTTGTAAAATATGTGGATATTATTTTTGGAAAAAGAAAAATGAAATGGAAATTATTATCATGGTTTAAATTTTTTATTCTTTCTCTAACCCATTAGTTTAACCATGATTCATTTTCTATGGCCATTTTTGTTCCAAACTAAAATATCTAGATATTTTATAACCATGGTTATGAATGAGAGATAGAAAATATATATATTCTCTTTTCTCATTTTTATTTGACAAGCTTATCGTTATCTTGAGTTTTATAAGCCATCATTTTCTTCCTCCTTTCTCTCTTGCTCTCTAGTTTTCTCAAGTGAGCAAAAGAGTTACCAAGTTAGGATTTTGAAGTGAGAAAACAAAGCACATCATCATTCTACACTAGTCTTGTCCATTAGTGTAGAGTGTTAGCTTCCATTTCTTCTCTTGATCTAGTGAAACTTCAAGCTTGGACAAAGAGGACTCCGGGTGGATCGTCGTGGACCTAGAGGATCTCAAGCGGACCTTTTTCCAACCCTCAAGTAGCTAAGGAGTCTAGTGTAGGAAGCTACAAAGGTTGTACTCTCAAAACCCTAGCTTTTTCTACTTGTATTTGTGTTAAAGTTTAGTTGCCCTAATTTTTCTAGCATGATCCTTAAGATAGTTTCTTTAGCACCATCTAAATTAAAAATATGGCATGTGTGTTGCCTCCAAATTCTTGTAGTGGTGCTGTAGGAAACCCTTCAATTCTTCTTAACCATAAGTACAGTTTTCAACCTACGACACACAGGGAATGAGTTATAAGACTCAAGGGACTTATACAGAGTATTGTATGTTGTCCAGTGTCCATGAGGACACAGGGGTTGGTACTCGTACTATATTCTGTTTACTTGTGACTTCTCTAGTTCTTAGACATGTGTTTCGTAGAAATGCAAGGTCTAAGTTTTGAGAAGTTATAGGTATAAGAATAAAGGAGAGAACCAGGCGTTGCAAGTATCAGGATTCTTCAAGGTGATCGAAGATGTAGATACTTGTGTATGGTATTCAGTTAATAGTAATGATTATGAGAACTGGCTTCTCTTTCAGGTTACTCATATCTGGATGTATTCCTAAGTTGAGTAATGTTGATCGGCCTCTCTCCATTTAGTTGACATGTACTGGAGACAGTTGCATGATTTGAATCTGGTTCCAATTAAATCAATGCCTATGTTTCTATATTAGATATAAAATAGTTCATATCTTAACAATGTTAAGGTACGGGGAGTTGTCCGGCTTATGCTTAAAACTAAACTCTGGATAACTCAAGGCACGTTTCTATAGTGGTTGTTTGTGGGTTGACCCGGGCTATGACGAGGGTTGATTTTCTACCATCTGGAAGATCAATAGTGATATTGTTCTTGACTCGCCACAGTTTTAATAAAAATGGATTTTTTCAGAAAACAGTAGTGGGAGTATGGTAGAACTGGAAGTGATTCCAGAACCGCAAACGATTACTGAAAATTTGATAAGAACCTAATGATTCAATCTAGTTTGAAATTCCATTAGCCACTCCGCAGATATGATGGGTAACCTCAGGCACCCGAAAGGTACTTCGGTAGCCTCAAGGACAGTGACAGGGAGGTTCTTGTTTACTCAGACTTGCCATTGCTGTTGTTCCAGACTGTGACCCGGTAGGAGGATGAGTATAGCGTCGTTCTAAACTAGCTTTAGAAGTGTACGTATATATGACTCTGCCAGAGGGTTGTCGTAGTCAGTGGGAGCAGCGGAAGCATAGTGGACAAGTAGCTTATGTCTATTTATAGACTAAAGCAGATATAGCGGAGATAGATCATCTATTTCTGATGTGACTGTCATAGGTTTGACTTCATCAGAATAGGGGATGGATCTGTTAAGAAGGTAGTAGGGTGTGATGTCCTGGTACTTGGATGACATACACAGAGTAGGAAGTTAAATTCCTATACTACGGTCGGTTATACTTTGGTTGTCACACAGTGGTTTCTTCACATAGGATATGGATATTATATCAGATATTCTAGTTACTAGATCTATGGTTTTAGATCTAGATTTGGGTAGTTTCCCAATCTGGGTACTTAAACAGCATTCTAAAGGTGTTTTAGAATGGACGACTCCTGACACGGTAGTGTGCTTGCAGGTGATGGAGTCACCCTCTCTAAAGGTGTCTCACAGACTAAAGGGGAGAGGGATGTGCATGGTTGGCATATCACTTGCTTAGGCAATTGAGTCAATCATGAGATGTCAAGTACCACACCAGATGTTGTTTTTGCAGTAGATGCAATAAGTTGATATTAATCCTATCCTGGAGAGACATTTGGAAGCAGTTTTAGAATATAAGTGGATGTTCTAGGGATATGATAACAACAGCCTCTTTAAGGAGACAACTATCATTCCAGGCTTCCAAGGTGACCTGGATGACAGAGTGACTGTCAGAGTTGTAGTTTTCCCTCTGACGAGGGGCAGTATTTTGGACAGGTGGTCCAAGCGGATACTGAGGGAGGTGTGGCGCAGGATACTGATTAATTTCAGTTGACGATACAGTCTAAGAAGTTTGGATTTGGAGTTCATTTATGAAATAGGTCCCATCAGATATCCAGACATATTCTAAGACAGGTATTGCTCATTTCGGGAGATGGCTTTCTCCGCGAACTTGAGAAAAAGAGAGATATAGAAAGAAACATTAGGGCGGATCCACTCACTGGGGCTATTCCTCGAACACAATAGTTTCGCAAACGGGCTTTGTGAAACTGATTAGTAGAGGAGTTGGGTGTTTGGTATCACACGGGCTGTGAGTATGCGACATCGCGATAATTAGCCTTGAGTGCAAGTGGCAGATTGTTGGATATAGTTCCCTCAGAGTCAATTATTGGATCACAGGCACGTGATTGCAATGATTGAGGGAGGACCTATGCCGGTAGGACAGTCTTACTCGAGATGATAGTATGCTATCTGGTTTATCTTTATCATCGTGTACTACTTTAGGTGACCTTATAGGTCGCTATTACACATTGATAGAGCCCTTAGGATTCTTGCTTAACTACCAGCAGTATGATGGCGATTATATACATGGGAGCTGGGGTCTATAAGCACATCATTAAAGTGGTCCCTAGTCGTGGGAGTTTCGAGACTGGGCATCGATACTCCATTAGTAGACTAGTGTATACGGTCGAGACCCCGACGAGGAGCAGTGGCCGGTCTCACAAGCCATTGGTGTCAGTTGGTTCACCTAAGATGTATACAGGTGCTCATTGGGTTATGAGTACACTGGACAGGACTCGCCGGGAACATGCTAGTTGGTATTATACCTGACGTCAGATAGCAGTTCCCTGGTGACATGTGTACAGGTTAGTTCATCGACCTGAGATCATCATTTGTCTCGTGTGAGTTCCCACTGTGCTTTGATTACTACCCTACCACGGCTCAAAAGAGTCGTGCAAACAGGTTTTAGTTGGGTACAGTCTCGAGCCACATGGAGGCAGTAAGTGGATCAGTAGGGGTTTCCTCTCTCCCGGTATTGGGGGTGAGATCTCGCTGTGTCTAGGAGAGCCATTACACGAAGTCCTTGGCCAAGGCAGGAGATTCACTGGTAGGTATTCCAGTAGTATCTCAGGGTGTTCTGGGCTACACTCCGACACGACTTGTACCGCTTTTGGGGGTCTGACTTTTACCAACCCCCTAGGCCCGCCATGCGATGCTCATAGACGAGCGGACCGGACTATACGGATATTGTCACTTACAGGCTCAGTAGGGTATCAGGATGAGTTCGCTCATTGACCTCCCTTTTGGTCAATACCTGGTGGCCCGTTACGTACAGCTAGTACCTCTGACGTGCTAGTGGTTAAATCCACAGCCGATGTATTGACGAGTCTTTAGAGTCCCCCACAGACAGTTTTCAAGTTTCGAACGAAATGTTGTAGAGGCCGTATGATATATGGCAGGGTTTGATCATATACATGCAGTAGTGCACGGATCATTATCGGGCGGATCATACTAGTGGACTTTGGTTTAAGCCGGATCCTAGTATTAGTTTTGTTGGATTACTTTAGTCTCATCGCAATCGCATTCGGTCGGAATGCGGATGCACGTATGTATATATAGGTGAGGGGTATCCTTGTGATCCGTCACGAGTTTACTTTCGATGTTGCCGTATCTTTTTATTCTTGCAAACATTTGGATTAATGTTTGCATATGGAAATTATGAGCTAGAAATCATCATTTTGTGCATTAATTGTGACACATGCAAACCTAGTGACTCATGGTCTCTTTTATTGTGCATATGTCACATTTGATGATGTATTTGAGTCTTGATATGATAAGGAGAGAGAGAGGGGCTGCCATGATATGAGCTTGGTCTTGTATTTTTTTCTTTGACACTCTCTCTTTTTATCATAAGAAAACACAACAAAAGAAAAAAGGCTTCTTCTTCCTTTTCTTCTTCTTCCTCTAGCTCACCATTTCCATGGATGGCATCACCTTCAACCTCCATCCATACAATGGATGCAAGAGACAAAGTTGTCAAAAACATTCTCTACTTCACCTTGGACACGTCGGCTAGCGAACTTCATGCCCGAGTTGCTTCGGATGAAGCGGGAGCCCATAAAAAGACTTGAAGATGTGGTGCCCTTTCCGATGAAGAGATCGAGACCGGAGATGCCGCGAGGAGCTTGGGATGGTGGCCAAAGACCGAAGGACACGGATCGATCGGTATAGCTTTCCAACCCTTTCTCTAGTTGCTAGTTGTAGGTTAATAGTTCGATCCAGGTTTCAGGCATACGATAGCGCCGGTTTCAAGTTTTGAAAAAGTTTTCGTTTCCGCATTTTGGCCTCGGACAGACGGCCGAGGCGCTACCATAGACTTATAGGGGTCAAATCGGGTTTTCGGGGTTTCGATCGGACTTTAAATTTCGTCTAGACAATGTGTAATGCTCAAGCATGGCTCTGATACCACTGTAGGGTTGTATAGCACGACAACAAGGTTTAGCAAGGCATCATCCATGCCATTTTATGAAATTTAGGGGTGCTATGAAACCCTAACCAAGATCTTAACTAGAGAATTAGGGTTAACTTTGCATGTAAAAAACTTTACATCTAAGATAGAGGGATTACAAGCTTTGTAGTACGTTCCTTCGCTCCATAAACTCTGGGTTATGGTCCCTTCGCTGTGATCATCAAGCTCCCGGACTCTAGAGAGGCTCAATGAGGTGAATGATGCATCTTACTTGAGCTCTTCGAAATCCAAGACGTTCTACCATGAGGAAACACAAACTCAAGCTAACTCTTCACTAATTATGAATTAGTGAAGCTAACACACTAATCTATATGACTAGTATAGAAGAGGATGATGAAATAGGAATTTTTCTCTCTTTAGTTTTCTTTTTCTCAATTTATTTCATCACAAATGAAAAAGCTAGCAAGCTTTTTTTAGGACGAAGTGATGAGAATAATTGTTGTGTTGTTAGAAATGCAACAATGGGTCAAGTATATCATCCTTAACCCATGTAGAGACTTAACTATTAGCTATGGTTAAAGGTGAGGTTGATAAATATCCTAAGCTAGATAAAAAGAGTGGACAAAGTCAATGAAGTCTACAAGCTTCTACAAGCTTCCACCAAAATATCAACCATGACAAATATCCACAATATTTGAATAACTTAATGATAAATATAAACCTTAATCTTAACCCTAGCATGGTTTAACTCTAATAAACCCTAGTTGCATTTATAACCTAGCATGTTATAATTATACATATCACATATATATAATTTAGTAACAAAAGAAAAGAATACATTTAACATATATCAGATATAAATCAATGCATCCAAAATGAGATAAAGAATTACTTAAGTGAGCTTATATTAGTTAATGTAACGTAATATATCACATATATAATTATACATTAAATTATCGAATCAATACTTGATCCGACAATCCGGCTATATCACATATAACCGACTAATATAAAATGTATCATTTCATCGAATCAACACTTGATCCGATGACCCGGCAATATCACATATACCCGGCCGATATCACATATCGCGAGAATAGAATACGGTATCACATACACGTATTATTCTCGGTCCCGCACATATCACATATGTGTTCCTACTCCGTTTTTCCTGAGCCAGGAAACCTCTGTGTAGGACTCTAAACACTCGTCAATACACCGGCAGTAGGTGATGATCATATCAAACACCCACAAGCTGCAAGTGGTTACCTAAATGTAACAGCCACCCGGGTATTGAGCGATTAGAAGATCAACAACCAAGCATGCTCACACTCCTATGAATCCAATCAGTAACACTCCCGTACATTCCGGTCTCTTCGTCTGATATGTTGCATATCTAGTCTAGGGGTGGTAAACGTCAGACCCCAGTAACCGATAAGTCGTGTCGATGTGAGGCTCATAACGGGTCGAGAAACTACTGATAACACTTACCAGTTAATCTTCATATCAGCCCTGGCCAGGGGCTTCCAGTTATAGCCAATCGAACACAGAGTAACATCAACCCTAATACCGGGAGAGACGAAACCCTCCTATCGCATATTGCCTCCATGTGATTCGGGATTGTACCCAAAAGCCACTGTTTTGCACATTCTCGTGAACATGGTAAGGTGGAAATCAAAGTACAGTGGGAATCACACAAGACTTTATGACAATCTCGGGTCTACAGACTAACCTGTAGCAGTGTCACCAGAGAACTGCTATCTGACGATAGGTACAATACCATCTAGGAGTTCTCAGCGAGTCCGTTCCGTGTACCCAGTCTCCACTAACCTGTACCAGTGTCAAACACCAATGGATGTGGGATCATCCATCGCCCATCATATGGGTCAAGATGCATATACGCTAGTCTACTCTGGAGTATCGATGCCCTGTCTCGATACACCCTCGACTAGGAACAATTATATGATGTACTCGTTGACTACCTTGGCCCCACTAGTATGATCTCCATCATAGTCATAGTAGTCAGGTACATATCCTAAGGGCTTTATCAACATGTGAGAGCAAGACAGTAAACCAATAAAAGTCAACATGTTAAGATAAAGTGCAACCAGATAGCATACTATCATGTCGAGCAAGAAAGTACTCTCTATATATATCCAAGCATCCACTATAATATACATCATATGTACAATAATGGCCTCTAGGGCATATACATAACTAACAAGGACAAGCCATCACTGGTAATTCCCCCATCCTTTCAACCTTTCAACCTTTCAACCTTTCAACCCTTGTATATCATTATACTTTTCCTATATATAAACCCAAGCTCACACAACTTAGGTACTATACTAGTAGCCATCCTTCCTACACTCGCACTTTTCGACACTGGAGCTTTACACTGCTTCATGTCACAACGATTCGTGAGAACGCACGCAATTCCCGTGAAGCCACTCATTTCAAGCTGGAATGTCAGTTCCGGGAATGGAGTCTTAAAAGCAACTTTGGGATATGATCAGTGCCCAGTCATAGTTTGCGGTCGAGAATTCTACGCAAATTTCAAAGTACTGGACATACCAAATTTCGATGTTGTGTTGGGAATGGATTGGCTGAGAGTATTCTATGGTACTATTGACTACCGTCAAAGGAGGGTAGTATTTGAGATACCAGATCACCCGGTCTTCTATTTTAAAAGTGGAGATAGAACCTTGGAGCCAGGAAGCTACTGTGCTAAACCGAAGAATGCAGAAGTGTTCTCTCTACCGACAGAAGAAGAAAAGCCCGAAGTTGTTCGAGAGTTCAAGGATGTGTTCCCTTAAGACATATCAGGTTTGCCTCCCGATCGAGATCTTGAATTTAGTATTGATTTATAACATTGTGCACATCCTGTAATCAAAGCTCCATACCAGTTAAGTTCGGAGGGATTGAAGGAGATTCGTATTCAGTTGGACAAACTGCTGAAGAAAGGTGGATCGGTCTCAATACTTCAAGTTGGGGATCTCCGGTGTTACTAGTGAAGAAGAAGGAAGGTTCATACAGGATGTGTGTGGATTATCGAGCTCTGAACGAAATGACGAATAAGAACAAGTATCCACTACCATGCATTGATGACCTTTTCGATCAGTTAAGTGGGTCTTGTGTCTTTTCAAAGCTAGATCTTCGTTCGGCTTATCATCTGGTGAAGGTCAAAAAGTCCGACATTCCGAAGACGGCGTTTAGGACCTGTTATGGCCATTATGAATATCCCATAATGCCATTTGGAGTGACTAATGCACCTGCCATATTTATGAACCTGATGAACCAAGTTTTCTGAGAGTACTTAGACAAGTTTGTTATTATCTTCATCGACGACATCCTGGTGTATTCAAAGAATCGAAAAGAACACGCCGAGCACTTACGGATTTTCCTGGAGACATTGCAACAACACCAGCTCTATGCCAAGTACAGTAAGTGTGAATTTTGGCTTGATCAAGACAGTTTTCTTGGACATATCGTTTCAGGCGAAGGAATCTCTGTAGATCCATCTAAAGCGTTAGCTGTTAGTGAGTGGCCGACCCCAAAGATGGTGAAAGATATACAAAGTTTCTTAGGATTAGCAGGATACTACCGACAATTCATTGAGGGCTTCTTAAAGATCGCAGCACCCCTGCCCAAGCTCACACGTAAAGACGAAGCATTCATGTGGTCAGAAGCATGTGAAAAGCTTTTGTAAAACTCAAGTCGAGATTAACCTCTGCACCTATTCTTGTAATACCGGATCAATCTGGAGGATTTGTTGTACATTGTGATGCATCCGGTAAAGGATTAGTATGCGTTCTACACCAGCATGGAAAAGTTGTGGCTTTTGCATCAAGATAACTAAAGGTTCATGAGAGCAACTATCCTAACATGCTATGGAGTTGGCAGTCTTCATCTTCGCACTCAACATTTGGGAGAACGAGTGGATATATACATTGACCACAAGAGTCTGAAGTATGTATTTACTCAGAAGGAACTAAACATGCGGTAGAGAAGATGGCTAGAACTCAAGGCGGACTTCGACATCAACCTAAAGCATCATCCTGGGAAGGTGAATGTAGTTTTTGATGCACTTAGTCGCCAGCCATTAGCAATGAACCTGACCGCTCAGTGGAAACTACAGCAAGAACAGCATGGATTGGAGATCGAAGTAGTTGTGCCAGGTAACGCTTTATATTTGATGAACTTACAAGTCCAGTCCACTCTTGTAAATCAAATCAAGGCAGCTTAAGCAAATGATGCCCAGCTACAAAAAATCCGAGAACAAGTAGAAAGTAGACTTCGAACTGACTTTATCGTTCATGAAGATGGATCCTTGCGATATGGAAGTCGTCTATGCATGCCAGTCGGACCTATTCGAGAAGAGTTGATGAAAGAAGTTCATAGCTCTCCTTATTCGGTACACCCCGGTGGAACGAAGATGTATAAGGATCTACGGCAACACTACTTGTGGTATGGAATGAAGCGTGAAGTAGCAAGGAGCGTGGTCAAGTGTTTAGTGTGTTAGCAAGTGAAGGCTAAACATTACAGAATTGCTGGTCTATTTCAGCCGTTACCAATCCCAGAATGGAAATGGCGGCACATCACCATGGACTTCGTGACTGCCCTCCCTTGCAGCATGAAGGGTAAAGACGTAATTTAGGTTATTGTGGATCAACTCACCAAGTTGGCTCACTTTATTTCATTTCGAGTTGACCAGTCAACCGAGACGTTAGCAAAGAAGTACATGGAGGTGAGCATAAATCTAAAGTAAGATTTAAACCTTCAAGATGTACCATATTTGATACCCAGAAACTCATGTAGGAGATCACGAGATTACTTGGAGTACCTGTTTGCATCGTCTCCGATCATGATATAAGATTCCGATCACAGTTTTGGCACAGTCTGCAAGCTAGCCTGGGAACTAGTCTGAATTTCAGTACGACTTATCATCCACAAATAGACGGACAGTCCAAGTGAACAATTTAGATTTTGGAAGAAATACTAAGAACTTGTATGCTAGACTTCGGAGGTTCGTGGGAAGATCACCTACACCTTGTGGAGTTTTCATACAACAACAGTTATCAAGCAAGCATTGGGATGTCACCTTTTGCATCACTCTACGGACATAAATGTCGTTCCTCGCTAAGTTGGGATGACATTGGAGATCGTGAACTTCTTAGCCCAGAGATGATCGTGGCAACTGTGAACGTGGTTCACACGATTAGGTAAAGTGTTAGGAATATGTATGCCCTAGAGGCCATTATTGTATGATATTGTGGATTCTTGGACATATATATAGAGGACTTTCTTGCTCGACATGATAGTATGCTATATGGTTGCTCTTTATCTTAACACGTACACTTGTATTTTTTATACCATCTCTCTGATACATGTTGATAAAGCCCTTAGGATGTTGGCTTAACTACCAGGATTATGATGCATATCATACTAGTGGGGCTTGTGTAGTCCGCAAGCACATCATTTAATAGTTCCTAGTCGAAGGAGTATCATGACAGGACATCAATATTCCAAAGTAGACTAGTGTGTACATTTCTTGACCCTGTATGGGGCGATGGTTGATCCCATAACCATTTATGTTTGACATCAAAGATTGTGCACAGTGTAAGTCCATATTGTGACCCCCGGTGCTTACGGGGAGGCGGAAACGGTATAAAAAACAAATTTTTATCGCAAGAGGCAACATGGACTAAAACAATGTCGGGATCTTTGACTAAACTAAAACTAGCATATACGCTAAAGAGAGTTAGCTACTCGGATGAAGATGGTTATACCTAAACTTGAACTCCTTCTTCTTCAAACTTTGTAGAAGTTGATGGTTCTCTTTTGTTGCCTTCTTCCGTCGAAGATGGATCCACCTCGAGAGTTCAACCTTTGGGCTCTTCCTCGTGCTTTGAGTGAACTAGGGTTTCCGGCTTGCTAAACCTTGAACCTAGAATGAGTAGAGAGTGTCTAAGGGGTGCTTTTCTTTTTAAAGAGAAGGATTCTCAACACATGAGAAGGGTTCTCTTTAGCTAGAGGAAGAAGAAGATGAAGTGAGGAGAGAGAGTGGTTATGAAAGAATGAGCTCTTTTTCTTTTGCAACCATAACATAAAGCAAAAGAATTATCAAATAATAATAATAATGAAAATGAAAAAGGTTTGATGGAAGGTTTAAGAATGACCATTATCATTTCAAACATTAAATGAATTTGCAAGAATCAAGAGCATCTTTCTTTTGTAATGATGATGGTCAAAACTTCAACCATGGTCAACAAGTCAACCATGGTCAACAAGTCAACACAAAAACCAACCATGACACAATTTCATTTTATTATATATTATTAAATGATATAATACAAATCCATTAGGGTTTGGAAAAAGACGACTGTCAACTGTGCATACGCACCCGTTCCGAAATCCTAATGAAAGTCTTCTTCCTCTTCCTCAAATAACTGTGCATACACACCTGCATTCTTGTTCCGAGGAACATGAATACTGAGAGATAAAAGCAACCCCAAATCATATACCAGTATCCGGCTCAAACCAGAGCCCGCTGGCAATATCCATCCGGACTCCATACGTGCACAAGTGCGCGGATGAGAACGAACCCTGTCGCAAAACCATGCGACCTCTACTCTGTTTTGCCCAGAGGCGAATACCCTCTGTGTGGGACTCTAAAGACTCGACACTACGCTGGCAGTGGGTTTAACCACAGACCCCAAGCGGCACTAGCTGTGCGTAACGGTCCCCAGGTAGATGCCGACAAGAAGGCTGACGAGGTGAAACCCCATCTGTACTCCTACTGAGTCTGAATGTGACAGTCTCCGTACAGTCCGGTCTGTTCGTCTGATACATCGCATGTCGGGCCTAGGGGGCGGTAAAACGTCAGTCCCCCAATAGCGGTACAAGTCGTGTCGGAGTGAAGCCCAAAACACCCTGAGATAACACTGGAAACCTACCAGTATATCTCGCTTGCCCTGGCCAGGGACTACTCGTGTAATGGCTCTCCTAAACACAGCGCGATGTCAACCCCCAATACCGGGAGAGACGAATCCTGTCTAACCGTCACTGCCTCCAAGTGCTTCGGGACTGCACCCAACCACTACCTGTTTGCACGACTCCTTTGAGCCGTGGTAGGGTAGTGATCAAAGTGCAGTGGGAACACACCCGAGGCGAAGTGCCAGTGTCAAGTCAGCGGACTAAGCTGTACTCATGTCACCTGGGAACTGATGACTGACGATAGGTATAATACCAACCTTTTCAGTTCCCGACGAGTCCTGTCCAGTGTACCCGTAACCTAACGAGCACCCGTATACTATCTCCAGTACGACGTACTAATGGCTGTGGGACAGACCATCTCCCACACTGGGATGAGAAGCGCATACGCTAGTCTACTCCGGAGTATCGATGCCCTGTCTCGATAGTCCTGCGACTAGGGACCTGTATAAGGATGTGCTTATAGATTACCCAGCCCCCACTAGTGTGACTGCCATCACAACGCTGGTAATCAAGCAAAGATCCTAAGGGCTCCACTAATGCGTATAGGTGATATCGCAAAATAAACACATGTACACATTGAAGTAGAATCAAACCAAGTAGCATACTACTATATTGAGCAAGATTGTTTATACAAAGTGAATATCCCAAGCTTCCATCAAGTAATATACAAACTAGTATGATACAGTAATGGCCTCTAGGGCATATACACTAACAATCTCCCACTTGCACTAAGGCCATGTACTGGCGTATCGAAGACCTATCATCTCGATCAGCCGCTCGAACTGAGTCTGGGGTAAGGCCTTGGTGAATGGATCTGCAGTGTTCTCTTCTGAAGCAACCCTCCGAACCTCGATCTCCTTGCGATCCACGATCTCCCTGATCAGGTGATACCGCCTCAAGATGTGCCTGGATCTCTGATGGGACCTGGGTTCCTTCGCTAAAGCTATAGCCCCGTTGTTGTCGCAATACAGAGGTATTGGGTCAACAATGGACGGAACCACCTGAAGTTCTTTTAAGAACTTCCTCATCCAGACAGCTTCTTTTGCGGCATCAGATGCAGCAATGTATTCCGCTTCCATAGTCGAGTCTGCAACGGTTTCCTGTTTGGAGCTCTTCCAACACACCGCCCCTCCATTGAGGGTAAAGACAAAACCCGACATGGACTTGGAATCATTCTTGTCACTCTGGAAGCTGGAGTCAGGAAAGGCCTCGATCTGGAGGTCTTTTCCGCCATACACCAAGAACATCTCCTTAGTCCTTCTCAGGTACTTGAGAATGTTCTTTACCGCTATCCAGTGTTTCTCCCCAGGGTTTGACTGATACCGGCTTACCACACTCAGTGCATAAGCTACATCCGGTCTGGTACATAACATCGCATACATTATAGAGCCTACCGCAGAAGCGTAGGGTATAATAGACATGCGATCCCTCTCCAAATCAGTCTTGGGAGACATCTCTTTAGAGAGGGTGATCCCGTGACAAGCTGGTAGGTTACCGCGCTTGGAATCTTCCATACTGAATCTCTTCACTATGGTGTCAATGTACCTGGACTGAGAAAGTCCTAATATCCTCTTGGATCTATCACGATGGATCCGGATCCCCAGGATGTATGAGGCATCACCCAGGTCTTTCATGGAGAACCTGTGTGACAAGAACCCCTTGACAGATTGTAGCATAGGAATGTCATTTCCTATTAAGAGAATGTCATCCACGTATAAAACGAGGAATACTACAGTTCTCGCTACAAATCTACTATAGATGCATGGTTCATCTGGATTTTTGATAAAGCCAAATTCCTTGACCGTCTCATCAAAACAGATGTTCCAACTCCGCGATGCCTGCTTTAGTCCATAGATGGACTTAAGCAACTTGCACACCTTTCCGCTGCTCCCACTCTGAATGAAACCCTCTGGCTGATCCATATAGACACACTCCTCTAAATTTCCATTTAGAAAAGCGGTCTTTACGTCCATCTGCCAAATCTCATAATCGTGGAAGGCAGCAATGGCAAGAAGGATCCGAATGGATTTCAGCATAGCCACTGGAGAAAAGGTTTCGTCATAGTCCAAACTAGGTCTTTGACGGAAACCCTTTGCTACAAATCTAGCTTTATAGGTCTCAACCTGTCCATCTACACCAATCTTCCTTTTGAAGATCCACTTGCATCCTACGGGTTTTACCCCGTCTGGAGCAATGTCCAACGTCCATACTTTGTTGGTGTACATGGACTCCATTTCGGTCCGCATTGCATCCAGCCATTTTACCGAGTCAACGCTCTGAACGGCCTGCTGGAAGCTAGTAGGCTCATCATAGTCTATGATGCAATCCTCTCTATCCCCGTCTATGAGAAAACCGTAGTATCTCTCGGGCGGATGAGACTGCCTACTACTCCTGCGGAGCGGCATAGGAATGTCCTGTTCTTTTGAACTTACTGGCTCTTCCAAGCTTTCAGTAATAGCTTGTGGTTCTGGAATTTCTTCCAGTTCTATTGCGTTCCCACTTATCTGGGTTTCCAAAACCTCAGTTTCCAAGAAGCGGGCATGTTGAGAGACAAAAACCTTTTGTTCCTCATCGGAATAGAACAGATACCCCCTGGAGTTCTTAGGGTATCCCACAAACTTACACTGTACTGAACGTGCCTCGAGCTTGTCCGCATGCTGCTTTTTTACAAAAGCTGGACATCCCCATATCTTAAGGTACTTAAGACAGGGTTTCTTCCCACTCCATATCTGATATGGAGTGGTAGGCACAGTCTTGGTGGGAGCCTTGTTCAAGAGATATGCAGCTGCTTCTAGTGCATAGCCCCAAAAAGATCGCGGTAACTCAGCCTTACTCATCATGGAACGAACCATATCCAATAGGGTTCGATTCCTTCTTTCCGATACACCGTTATGTTGCGGAGTGTATGGAGGAGTACGCTGAGAGAGAATTCCATTCTCTTTTAAATAGTCCAGGAACTCGGCACTCAAGTATTCTCCACCTCGATCCGATCTTAGAATCTTAATACTTTTGCCTGTTTGTTTTTCAACTTCATTCTTGTAATCCCGAAATTTCTCAAAGGCCTCGGATTTGTGCTTCATTAAGAAGACATGTCCATACCTAGAGAAATCGTCTGTGAAAGTAATGAAGTATGAATAACCGCTTCGCGCATGTGTAGACATTGGACCACACACGTCACTGTGTATGAGTCCCAAGAGCTCGCTCTCTCTTTCTCCGTGTCCAGTGAACGGAGTCTTTGTCATCTTTCCCATGAGACAAGATTCACAGGTGGCATAAGATTGATACTCGAACGGATCCAAGTATCCTTCTTTATGTAACTTAGTCAACCGTGTCTCATTGATGTGACCCAGTCTACAATGCCATAAGAAAGCCTGATTGATATCTGGAGACTTTCTTTTGTGTGTATTCTGGACATTGAAAATCTGTGGTTGGTTTAATACGTATATACCATTGCTCAGTGTACCTGACCCAATCAGAACTTGATTAAGGTGAATGTTTACAACATTACTTACAAACGCAAATTCATAACCTTCTTTAGAAACCAAAGATACAGAAATGATATTACAAGTTGCGTTGGGTACAAAAAAACAATTACGCAAAACCAAAACATGCCCATCTGTCATTCCCAGGTGATAGTCCCCCACGGCTTTAGCATCCATGCTAGCTCCGTTCGCAACTCTGAGGGTCATGTCACCTGCTTTCAAAAATCTACGGTTTCTCAACGCCTGCAAAGAATTACAGATATGAGATCCTGATCCGGTATCCAATACCCAGGAAGTAGAGTTTATAGAAAGACAGTTTTCAATAACATACACACCTGAAGCTGAAGCCGCAACCTGCTTCAGTTCCTGTGTCCTGGCCTTCCAAGCCCTGCAATCTTTCTTCCAGTGTCCACTCTTATGACAATAGAAGCATTCTTCCTTTCCAACAAGCTTCCCCGCAATCTTTGTTGCCTTTTCCTTTCCCTTCGTACCCACTTTACTAACACCGCCTCTTGGTTTGGCGGGGGCTTTCTTCCTCTTTCCCTTGGCTTTCGCCTTGGACCTAGAGGAAGAAGATCCTCCTACAAACAAAGCGGGTGTTTCCCTACCCTTCTGTAGGGTGCCTTCTGCGCTCCTCAGCAGGTTGAGGAGTTCTGAAAGTTCAACTTCCTTTTCTTGCAAGTTGAAATTCAGTATGAACTGGGCGTAAGTGGATGGAAGGGACTGGAGAATTAAATCCATATAGAGTTCACTGTCCAACGTGGTCCCAAGTTCCGCGAGCTCCTCAGTGTAGCCAATCATCTTAAGCACGTGGTCCGCTACCGATGATCCGACGGCCAACTTTGTCGAAAATAACTTCTTCGACACTTCGTATCTTGCGATACGAGACTGCTCTCTATACAGTTCTTTTGTATGTAGAAATATGGATTCCAAATCCATATTCTCGTGCCTCCTCTGATGGTCGTTGTCCATCGAGGCAAGTACGAGGCACCTGGCCTTCGCGCTGTCAATCTCCCAAGTCTTACGGATTTCCTTATCCGCGACGCTGGAGGTGGGACCTGGGACGGGGGGAGCTTTGGTGGTAAGAAGATACCCCAGCTTGTCGTAAGTGATTGCCAACTGGACATTCCTGAGCCAATCTTTGTAGTTTGGCCCTGTCAATATGTTTTTATCTAGAAGTAACTTAAATCCAGTCATTTCGATTTGGTCGCTGCAGGGGGGAGAGAAGAAACACTTTAGCACGATGCTCTTGCAAGTTTAGAATGGTTTTTAATTTGTCTAAACAGGATGGCTCCCACTGTCTCTCGAATCCCTCCTCAAACCATAAAGGAAGAATTAGTCAGGATCAATCCCACCGCACAATACTTGCTTAACCGTTCAGCCAGGCCAGTGTCGGTACTTCGAGGGAGGTTTTCCAACGCTTTCGCGAAGTTCCTTAATTAAATAACCTCTTTTCCCTGGGGGCGTAGCCCCGCTAACACCTTTCTAGGCACCTACTAGGTTTATAGCATTGATCGTTTAGTGAGAAATTTCCCGAGGAGTAGCATATACTCACAGTAGGATCGGGATCCAAATATCATCGCGTGACGAAAATGAAGGAATCCTACCATAATCATCACACTCCAAATGGTATGCAAATCTAGCAAGTTTCAGTACTTATGAAACTCCCGATGTGGATTTCTTTTTTTGCCCCATGCTCTTATGACCTTGACGAAGGTCAACAAATCATAAGTCACATGTCAAGTTCTGCCCGTCATTATCCAGGTTAATTTGAACCCACCCGTATGTACCCTTGACGAAGGTCAACAAGGCAATACGACTGCCCCAAACCAACGCATCTATCTATGCTACATATGAACACCCAACAGCTACCAATCTCTATGTCTTGACGAAGGTCAACAAACATAGCTTGAATACTATTGGATATTCATACGAAACGACGGAGGGCTACGAATGGTTTTGGCGAAACCGTGAACGTAGTGAACTTGATATAATCGATGGAACGAGATAGCTTTTAGAAGGAGTGGCTCAATCTCCGCGTTTAAAAGTTAGTTTTGAAAAGAACCGAGTGGTTTTTCGAAAGTGTTCCAACGATTTTAACTTGGTTTATTATCTTGCATTAGTTCTTTTAATGCGTGATATTCTTGCATTAGTTCTTTTAATGCGTCCCATCAATTAATCCTACCATTGCAGAAAACAACCAAAATATGACGTACGCTTATGCCATTCGCATTCGCCACGGGGTCCCGTCATCACTCGTTAGGTTACTTAACTAACGACAGAGCGGGGGCTAGGCTAGCGCGTCTGTAAAACATAAGCAACGCCTAAATAGAAAGCAATGATAGACATTACAGATCACAGATGAATACATTGGATATACTAGCAATCCGCAATCCTTTCGAGCCTGCAACGAAAAGCGGATTACACGGTCGCGGTGAATAGCAAATACCCCACCCAAGACCCCTACGGGTGCGGCAAACTACCCGCCAAGTTCCCGGTAGTTTGTGCACCCCTCCATGGGTCTATCCTAGGAGCAAAAACAGTAAAAAGAATTATACAATGACGGCTACAACCCCGACCCGGTTGTGCGGCCAAACAAATAATAATTATTACATCAATTTACATTTACAATGAATGAAAGAAAAACAAAAGCTCATCTCACATCCACCCCGGCTATTCACCCGCGACAGTCCAACACATTCATATACACATTCCAATATCAAACACAGATCATGTATAACCCCGACCAATCGTCTTATAGCGATTAGCCGACGTTCAATACATGCAAGCATCACAGATATAACCATCATAGTCAAAGTGCAGTGAAGTTCGAAAAAAAATACGGAATTATAGGACCCCAAAAGTAAATTTCTTTTCTGGAAAATCTGGGCACATATAATATATTTCAAAAATCCCAAAACCAACACAGATACACACTGCACGAAAAATGATGCACAGAAGACGACAAACGGCGGCGCTTCCGCGGCACATGCCTACCTCGTGCGGCGGAAGCGCGGCGGTTTGAACGAAACAGTGGATCGTTTTTCATGGTTGTTCATACAAAACCCTGAGCCGAATTTACAAGTATAAAGTTTTTCATTTAGAGCAGAAAAAAATTCAACAGAAACTTAGGGTTTTGTTTTTCCGGTTTTGTGATTTTTTCGGTTCCGAACTTCGTTACACTTCACTACCAAGCTAGTTTAAGTTTAGTTAGGCTCTGATACCACTGTAAGTCCATATTGCGACCCCCGGTGCTTACGGGGAGGCGAAAACGGTATAAAAAACAAATTTTTATCGCAAGAGGCAACATGGACTAAAACAATGTCGGGATCTTTGACTAAACTAAAACTAGCATATACGCTAAAGAGAGTTAGGTACTCGGATGAAGATGGTTATACCTAAACTTGAACTCCTTCTTCTTCAAACTATGTAGAGGTTGATGGTTCTCTTTTGTCGCCTTCTTCCGTCGAAGATGGATCCACCTCGAGAGTTCAACCTTTGGGCTCTTCCTCGTGCTTTGAGTGAACTAGGGTTTCCGGCTTGCTAAACCTTGAACCTAGAATGAGTAGAGAGTGTCTAAGGGGTGCTTTTCTTTTTAAAGAGAAGGATTCTCAACACATGAGAAGGGTTCTCTTTAGCTAGAGGAAGAAGAAGATGAAGTGAGGAGAGAGAGTGGTTATGAAAGAATGAGCTCTTTTTCTTTTGCAACCATAACATAAAGCAAAAGAATTATCAAATAATAATAATAATGAAAATGAAAAAGGTTTGATGGAAGGTTTATGAATGACCATTATCATTTCAAACATTAAATGAATTTGCAAGAATCAAGAGCATCTTTCTTTTGTAATGATGATGGTCAAAACTTCAACCATGGTCAACAAGTCAACCATGGTCAACAAGTCAACACAAAAACCAACCATGACACAATTTTATTTTATTATATATTATTAAATGATATAATACAAATCCATTAGGGTTTGGAAAAAGACGACTGTCAACTGTGCATACGCACCCGTTCCGAAACCCTAATGAAAGTCTTCTTCCTCTTCCTCAAATAACTGTGCATACACACCTGCATTCTTGTTCCGAGGAACATGAATACTGAGAGATAAAAGCAACCCCAAATCATATACCAGTATCCGGCTCAAACCAGAGCCCGCTGGCAATATCCGTCCAGACTCCAAACGTGCACAAGTGCGCGGATGAGAACGAACCCTGTCGCAAAACCATGCGACCTCTACTCTGTTTTGCCCAGAGGCGAATACCCTCTGTGTGGGACTCTAAAGACTCGACACTACGCTGGCAGTGGGTTTAACCACAGACCGCAAGCGGCACTAGCTGTGCGTAACGGTCCCCAGGTAGATGCCGACAAGAAGGCTGACGAGGTGAAACCCCATCTGTACTCCTACTGAGTCTGAATGTGACAGTCTCCGTACAGTCCGGTCTGTTCGTCTGATACATCGCATGTCGGGCCTAGGGGGCGGTAAAACGTCAGTCCCCCAATAGCGGTACAAGTCGTGTCGGAGTGAAGCCCAAAACACCCTGAGATAACACTGGAAACCTACCAGTATATCTCGCTTGCCCTGGCCAGGGACTACTCGTGTAATGGCTCTCCTAAACACAGCGCGATGTCAACCCCCAATACCGGGAGAGACGAATCCTGTCTCACCGTCACTGCCTCCAAGTGCTTCGGGACTGCACCCAACCACTACCTGTTTGCACGACTCCTTTGAGCCGTGGTAGGGTAGTGATCAAAGTGCAGTGGGAACACATCCGAGGCGAAGTGCCAGTGTCTAGTCAGCGGACTAAGCTGTACTCATGTCACCTGGAAACTGATGACTGACGATAGGTATAATACCAACCTTTTCAGTTCCCGACGAGTCCTGTCCAGTGTACCCGTAACCTAACGAGCACCCGTATACTATCTCCAGTACGACGTACTGATGGCTGTGGGACAGACCATCTCCCACACTGGGATGAGAAGCGCATACGCTAGTCTACTCCGGAGTATCGATGCCCTGTCTCGATAGTCCTGCGACTAGGGACCTGTATAAGGATGTGCTTATAGATTACCCAGCCCCCACTAGTGTGACTGCCATCACAACGCTGGTAATCAAGCAAAGATCCTAAGGGCTCCACTAATGCGTATAGGTGATATCGCAAAATAAACACATGTACACATTGAAGTAGAATCAAACCAAGTAGCATACTACTATATTGAGCAAGATTGTTTATACAAGGTGAATATCCCAAGCTTCCATCAAGTAATATACAAACTAGTATGATACAGTAATGGCCTCTAGGGCATATACACTAACAATCTCCCACTTGCACTAAGGCCATGTACTGGCGTATCGAAGACCTATCATCTCGATCAGCCGCTCGAACTGAGTCTGGGGTAAGGCCTTGGTGAATGGATCTGCAGTGTTCTCTTCTGAAGCAACCCTCCGAACCTCGATCTCCTTGCGATCCACGATCTCCCTGATCAGGTGATACCGCCTCAAGATGTGCCTGGATCTCTGATGGGACCTGGGTTCCTTCGCTAAAGCTATAGCCCCGTTGTTGTCGCAATACAGAGGTATTGGGTCAACAATGGACGGAACCACCTGAAGTTCTTTTAAGAACTTCCTCATCCAGACAGCTTCTTTTGCGGCATCAGATGCAGCAATGTATTCCGCTTCCATAGTCGAGTCTGCAACGGTTTCCTGTTTGGAGCTCTTCCAACACACCGCCCCTCCATTGAGGGTAAAGACAAAACCCGACATGGACTTGGAATCATCCTTGTCACTCTGGAAGCTGGAGTCAGCAAAGGCCTCGATCTGGAGGTCTTTTCCGCCATACACCAAGAACATCTCCTTAGTCCTTCTCAGGTACTTGAGAATGTTCTTTACCGCTATCCAGTGTTTCTCCCCAGGGTTTGACTGATACCGGCTTACCACACTCAGTGCATAAGCTACATCCGGTCTGGTACATAACATCGCATACATTATAGAGCCTACCGCAGAAGCGTAGGGTATAATAGACATGCGATCCCTCTCCAAATCAGTCTTGGGAGACATCTCTTTAGAGAGGGTGATCCCGTGACAAGCTGGTAGGTTACCGCGCTTGGAATCTTCCATACTGAATCTCTTCACTATGGTGTCAATGTACCTGGACTGAGAAAGTCCTAATATCCTATTGGATCTATCACGATGGATCCGGATCCCCAGGATGTATGAGGCATCACCCAGGTCTTTCATGGAGAACCTGTGTGACAAGAACCCCTTGACAGATTGTAGCATAGGAATGTCATTTCCTATTAAGAGAATGTCATCCACGTATAAAACGAGGAATACTACAGTTCTCGCTACAAATCTACTATAGATGCATGGTTCATCTGGATTTTTGATAAAGCCAAATTCCTTGACCGTCTCATCAAAACAGATGTTCCAACTCCGCGATGCCTGCTTTAGTCCATAGATGGACTTAAGCAACTTGCACACCTTTCCGCTGCTCCCACTCTGAATGAAACCCTCTGGCTGATCCATATAGACACACTCCTCTAAATTTCCATTTAGAAAAGCGGTCTTTACGTCCATCTGCCAAATCTCATAATCGTGGAAGGCAGCAATGGCAAGAAGGATCCGAATGGATTTCAGCATAGCCACTGGAGAAAAGGTTTCGTCATAGTCCAAACTAGGTCTTTGACGGAAACCCTTTGCTACAAATCTAGCTTTATAGGTCTCAACCTGTCCATCTACACCAATCTTCCTTTTGAAGATCCACTTGCATCCTACGGGTTTTACCCCGTCTGGAGCAATGTCCAACGTCCATACTTTGTTGGTGTACATGGACTCCATTTCGGTCCGCATTGCATCCAGCCATTTTACCGAGTCAACGCTCTGAACGGCCTGCTGGAAGCTAGTAGGCTCATCATAGTCTATGATGCAATCCTCTCTATCCCCGTCTATGAGAAAACCGTAGTATCTCTCGGGCGGATGAGACTGCCTACTACTCCTGCGGAGCGGCATAGGAATGTCCTGTTCTTTTGAACTTACTGGCTCTTCCAAGCTTTCAGTAATAGCTTGTGGTTCTGGAATTTCTTCCAGTTCTATTGCGTTCCCACTTATCTGGGTTTCCAAAAACTCAGTTTCCAAGAAGCGGGCATGTTGAGAGACAAAAACCTTTTGTTCCTCATCGGAATAGAACAGATACCCCCTGGAGTTCTTAGGGTATCCCACAAACTTACACTGTACTGAACGTGCCTCGAGCTTGTCCGCATGCTGCTTTTTTACAAAAGCTGGACATCCCCATATCTTAAGGTACTTAAGACAGGGTTTCTTCCCACTCCATATCTGATATGGAGTGGTAGGCACAGTCTTGGTGGGAGCCTTGTTCAAGAGATATGCAGCTGCTTCTAGTGCATAGCCCCAAAAAGATCGCGGTAACTCAGCCTTACTCATCATGGAACGAACCATATCCAATAGGGTTCGATTCCTTCTTTCCGATACACCGTTATGTTGCGGAGTGTATGGAGGAGTACGCTGAGAGAGAATTCCATTCTCTTTTAAATAGTCCAGGAACTCGGCACTCAAGTATTCTCCACCTCGATCCGACCTTAGAATCTTAATACTTTTGCCTGTTTGTTTTTCAACTTCATTCTTGTAATCCCGAAATTTCTCAAAGGCCTCGGATTTGTGCTTCATTAAGAAGACATGTCCATACCTAGAGAAATCGTCTGTGAAAGTAATGAAGTATGAATAACCGCTTCGCGCATGTGTAGACATTGGACCACACACGTCACTGTGTATGAGTCCCAAGAGCTCGCTCGCTCTTTCTCCGTGTCCAGTGAACGGAGTCTTTGTCATCTTTCCCATGAGACAAGATTCACAGGTGGCATAAGATTGATACTCGAACGGATCCAAGTATCCTTCTTTATGTAACTTAGTCAACCGTGTCTCATTGATGTGACCCAGTCTACAATGCCATAAGAAAGCCTGATTGATATCTGGAGACTTTCTTTTGTGTGTATTCTGGATATTGAAAATCTGTGGTTGGTTTAATACGTATATACCATTGCTCAGTGTACCTGACCCAATCAGAACTTGATTAAGGTGAATGTTTACAACATTACTTACAAACGCAAATTCATAACCTTCTTTAGAAACCAAAGATACAGAAATGATATTACAAGTTGAGTTGGGTACAAAAAAATAATTACGCAAAACCAAAACATGCCCATCTGTCATTCCCAGGTGATAGTCCCCCACGGCTTTAGCATCCATGCTAGCTCCGTTCGCAACTCTGAGGGTCATGTCACCTGCTTTCAAAAACCTACGGTTTCTCAACGCCTGCAAAGAATTACAGATATGAGATCCTGATCCGGTATCCAATACCCAGGAAGTAGAGTTTATAGAAAGACAGTTTTCAATAACATACACACCTGAAGCTGAAGCCGCAACCTGGTTCAGTTCCTGTGTCCTGGCCTTCCAAGCCCTGCAATCTTTCTTCCAGTGTCCACTCTTATGACAATAGAAGCATTCTTCCTTTCCAACAAGCTTCCCCGCAATCTTTGTTGCCTTTTCCTTTCCCTTCGTACCCACTTTACTAACACCGCCTCTTGGTTTGGCGGGGGCTTTCTTCCTCTTTCCCTTGGCTTTCGCCTTGGACCTAGAGGAAGAAGATCCTCCTACAAACAAAGCGGGTGTTTCCCTACCCTTCTGTAGGGTGCCCTCTGCGCTCCTCAGCAGGTTGAGGAGTTCTGAAAGTTCAACTTCCTTTTCTTGCAAGTTGAAATTCAGTATGAACTGGGCGTAAGTGGATAGAAGGGACTGGAGAATTAAATCCGTATAGAGTTCACTGTCCAACGTGGTCCCAAGTTCCGCGAGCTCCTCAGTGTAGCCAATCATCTTAAGCACGTGGTCCGCTACCGATGATCCGACGGCCAACTTTGTCGAAAATAACTTCTTCGACACTTCGTATCTTGCGATACGAGACTGCTCTCCATACAGTTATTTTGTATGAAGAAATATGGATTCCAAATCCATATTCTCGTGCCTCCTCTGATGGTCGTTGTCCATCGAGGAAAGTACGAGGCACCTGGCCTTCGCGCTGTCAATCTCCCAAGTCTTACGGATTTCCTTATCCGCGACGCTGGAGGTGGGACCTGGGACGGGGGGAGCTTTGGTGGTAAGAAGATACCCCAGCTTGTCGTAAGTGATTGCCAACTGGACATTCCTGAGCCAATCTTTGTAGTTTGGCCCTGTCAATATGTTTTTATCTAGAAGTAACTTAAATCCAGTCATTTCGATTTGGTCGCTGCAGGGGGGAGAGAAGAAACACTTTAGCACGATGCTCTTGCAAGTTTAGAATGGTTTTTAATTTGTCTAAACAGGATGGCTCCCACTGTCTCTCGAATCCCTCCTCAAACCATAAAGGAAGAATTAGTCAGGATCAATCCCACCGCACAATACTTGCTTAACCGTTCAGCCAGGCCAGTGTCGGTACTTCGAGGGAGGTTTTCCAACGCTTTCGCGAAGTTCCTTAATTAAATAACCTCTTTTCCCTGGGGGCGTAGCCCCGCTAACACCTTTCTAGGCACCTACTAGGTTTATAGCATTGATCGTTTAGTGAGAAATTTCCCGAGGAGTAGCATATACTCACAGTAGGATCGGGATCCAAATATCATCGCGTGACGAAAATGAAGGAATCCTACCATAATCATCACACTCCAAATGGTATGCAAATCTAGCAAGTTTCAGTACTTATGAAACTCCCGATGTGGATTTTTTTTTTTGCCCCATGCTCTTATGACCTTGACGAAGGTCAACAAATCATAAGTCACATGTCAAGTTCTGCCCGTCATTATCCAGGTTAATTTGAACCCACCCGTATGTACCCTTGACGAAGGTCAACAAGGCAATACGACTGCCCCAAACCAACGCATCTATCTATGCTACATATGAACACCCAACAGCTACCAATCTCTATGTCTTGACGAAGGTCAACAAACATAGCTTGAATACTATTGGATATTCATACGAAACGACGGAGGGCTACGAATGGTTTTGGCGAAACCGTGAACGTAGTGAACTTGATATAATCGATGGAACGAGATAGCTTTTAGAAGGAGTGGCTCAATCTCCGCGTTTAAAAGTTAGTTTTGAAAAGAACCGAGTGGTTTTTCGAAAGTGTTCCAACGATTTTAACTTGGTTAATTATCTTGCATTAGTTCTTTTAATGCGTTATATTCTTGCATTAGTTCTTTTAATGCGTCCCATCAATTAATCCTACCATTGCAGAAAACAACCAAAATATGACGTACGCTTATGCCATTCGCATTCGCTACGGGGTCCCGTCATCACTCGTTAGGTTACTTAACTAACGACAGAGCGGGGGCTGGGCTAGCGCGTCTGTAAAACATAAGCAACGCCTAAATAGAAAGCAATGATAGACATTACAGATCACAGATGAATACATTGGATATACTAGAAATCCGCAATCCTTTCGAGCCTGCAACGAAAAGCGGATTACACGGTCGCGGTGAATAGCAAATACCCCACCCAAGACCCCTACGGGTGCGGCAAACTACCCGCCAAGTTCCCGGTAGTTTGTGCACCCCTCCATGGGTCTATCCTAGGAGCAAAAACAGTAAAAAGAATTATACAATGACGGCTACAACCCCGACCCGGTTGTGCGGCCAAACAAATAATAATTATTACATCAATTTACATTTACAATGAATGAAAGAAAAACAAAAGCTCATCTCACATCCACCCCGGCTATTCACCCGCGACAGTCCAACACATTCATATACACATTCCAATATCAAACACAGATCATGTATAACCCCGACCAATCGTCTTATAGCGATTAGCCGACGTTCAATACATGCAAGCATCACAGATATAACCATCATAGTCAAAGTGCAGTGAAGTTCGGAAAAAAAATACGGAATTATAGGACCCCAAAAGTAAATTTCTTTTCTGGAAAATCTGGGCACATATAATATATTTCAAAAATCCCAAAACCAACACAGATACACACTGCACGAAAAACGATGCACAGAAGACGACAAACGGCGGCGCTTCCGCGGCACATGCCTACCTCGTGCGGCGGAAGCGCGGCGGTTTGAACGAAACAGTGGATCGTTTTTCATGGTTGTTCATACAAAACCCTGAGCCGAATTTACAAGTATAAAGTTTTTCATTTAGAGCAGAAAAAAATTCAACAGAAACTTAGGGTTTTGTTTTTCCGGTTTTGTGATTTTTTCGGTTCCGAACTTCGTTACACTTCACTACCAAGCTAGTTTAAGTTTAGTTAGGCTCTGATACCACTGTAAGTCCATATTACGACCCCCGGTGCTTACGGGGAGGCGGAAACGGTATAAAAAACAAATTTTTATCGCAAGAGGCAACATGGACTAAAACAATGTCGGGATCTTTGACTAAACTAAAACTAGCATATACGCTAAAGAGAGTTAGCTACTCGGATGAAGATGGTTATACCTAAACTTGAACTCCTTCTTCTTCAAACTTTGTAGAGGTTGATGGTTCTCTTTTGTCGCCTTCTTCCGTCGAAGATGGATCCACCTCGAGAGTTCAACCTTTGGGCTCTTCCTCGTGCTTTGAGTGAACTAGGGTTTCCGGCTTGCTAAACCTTGAACCTAGAATGAGTAGAGAGTGTCTAAGGGGTGCTTTTCTTTTTAAAGAGAAGGATTCTCAACACATGAGAAGGGTTCTCTTTAGCTAGAGGAAGAAGAAGATGAAGTGAGGAGAGAGAGTGGTTATGAAAGAATGAGCTCTTTTTCTTTTGCAACCATAACATAAAGCAAAAGAATTATCAAATAATAATAATAATGAAAATGAAAAAGGTTTGATGGAAGGTTTATGAATGACCATTATCATTTCAAACATTAAATGAATTTGCAAGAATCAAGAGCATCTTTCTTTTGTAATGATGATGGTCAAAACTTCAACCATGGTCAACAAGTCAACCATGGTCAACAAGTCAACACAAAAACCAACCATGACACAATTTCATTTTATTATATATTATTAAATGATATAATACAAATCCATTAGGGTTTGGAAAAAGACGACTGTCAACTGTGCATACGCACCCGTTCCGAAACCCTAATGAAAGTCTTCTTCCTCTTCCTCAAATAACTGTGCATACACACCTGCATTCTTGTTCCGAGGAACATGAATACTGAGAGATAAAAGCAACCCCAAATCATATACCAGTATCCGGCTCAAACCAGAGCCCGCTGGCAATATCCGTCCGGACTCCAAACGTGCACAAGTGCGCGGATGAGAACGAACCCTGTCGCAAAACCATGCGACCTCTACTCTGTTTTGCCCAGAGGCGAATACCCTCTGTGTGGGACTCTAAAGACTCGACACCACGCTGGCAGTGGGTTTAACCACAGACCGCAAGCGGCACTAGCTGTGCGTAACGGTCCCCAGGTAGATGCCGACAAGAAGGCTGACGATGTGAAACCCCATCTGTACTCCTACTGAGTCTGAATGTGACAGTCTCCGTACAGTCCGGTCTGTTCGTCTGATACATCGCATGTCGGGCCTAGGGGGCGGTAAAACGTCAGTCCCCCAATAGCGGTACAAGTCGTGTCGGAGTGAAGCCCAAAACACCCTAAGATAACACTGGAAACCTACCAGTATATCTCGCTTGCCCTGGCCAGGGACTACTCGTGTAATGGCTCTCCTAAACACAGCGCGATGTCAACCCCCAATACCGGGAGAGACGAATCCTGTCTAACCGTCACTGCCTCCAAGTGCTTCGGGACTGCACCCAACCACTACCTGTTTGCACGACTCCTTTGAGCCGTGGTAGGGTAGTGATCAAAGTGCAGTGGGAACACACCCGAGGCGAAGTGCCAGTGTCAAGTCAGCGGACTAAGCTGTACTCATGTCACCTGGGAACTGATGACTGACGATAGGTATAATACCAACCTTTTCAGTTCCCGACGAGTCCTGTCCAGTGTACCCGTAACCTAACGAGCACCCGTACACTATCTCCAGTACGACGTACTGATGGCTGTGGGACAGACCATCTCCCACACTGGGATGAGAAGCGCATACGCTAGTCTACTCCGGAGTATCGATGCCCTGTCTCGATAGTCCTGCGACTAGGGACCTGTATAAGGATGTGCTTATAGATTATCCAGCCCCCACTAGTGTGACTGCCATCACAACGCTGGTAATCAAGCAAAGATCCTAAGGGCTCCACTAATGCGTATAGGTGATATCGCAAAATAAACACATGTACACATTGAAGTAGAATCAAACCAAGTAGCATACTACTATATTGAGCAAGATTGTTTATACAAGGTGAATATCCCAAGCTTCCATCAAGTAATATACAAACTAGTATGATACAGTAATGGCCTCTAGGGCATATACACTAACACACAGGTGCTCATTAGAGAATGGGTACACCGAACAGGACTCGCTGAGAACTCCTAGATGGTACCATACCTATCGTCAGATAGCAGTTCTCTGGTGACACTTGTACAGGTTAGTCTGTAGACTCGAGATCGTCATAGTGCCTTAGGTGGTTCCTATTGTGCTTTGATTTCTTCCCTACCACGACTCAAAGAAGTCATGCAAACAGGTAGATTTTGGGTACATTCCCGAGTCATATGGAGGTAGTGAGCGATAGGAGGGGTTTCGTCTCTCCTGGTATTGGGAGTTAAGGTTGCACTATACTCGATTGTCTATAACAGCAAGTCCCTGGTCGGGGCTGATGAGATTTACTTGTAAGTGTTATCAGTAGTTTCTCAAAGGGTTATAGGCCACACATCAGCATGACTTATCAAGTTACTGGGGTTTGAGGATTCCAACCCCAGACTCGATATGCGACATATCAGAAAAAGAGACCGGACTGTATGGTAAGCGTTGCTTATAGGCTTTACAAGAGTTTGGACAAGTTTGCTTGTTGATCTTCTATTCGCTCAATACCTGGGTAGCCGTTATGTCCAGCTAGTACCGCTGACGGCTTGTCGGCATCTGATGTGATCATTACCTACTGCTGGCATATTGACGAGTCTTTAAAGTCCCACACAGAGGTTTTCTGGCTCAAGCGAAACGAAGTAAGGCACATATGGTGATATGTGTGGGAGCTTGATTAAATACGAGTATGTGATACCGTATTCTAATCTAGTGATATTTGATATCGATTAGGTTATATGTGATATAACCAGATTATTGAATCAAGTGTTGATTCAATGATTTGATTTATGTGTATGTTGTTTATGTATCTTTGATATTGACCGGTTATATATGATATGATCGGATTATTGAATCAAGTGTTGATTTAATATCTAATATTGAATATTAGCCGGTTGTATGTGATATGACTGGATTATTGAATCAAGTGTTGTTGATTTAATAATTTGATATACATATATATATGATATTAGTCAGTTATATATGATATGACCGGATTATTGAATCAAGTATTGATTTAATAATTTGATATATATATATTTATATATGCGATATATATATATATATATATATATACATATATTAACTAATATCAAGCTCACTAAAAATTTTCTTCTCTGTATATATATTAATGTATATGTGATATAAATATATGTATATATTATATGTATCATGGTTGATGATACATAGAACTATAATGTATGAGAATTACATAGCAGTGAACATAATGATAAATATAAATGAATTAAACAAAAATAAGAATAAGTCATTTTTCTAAGATGCTTGGAGAAGCATGTAGAAGCCATAACTCATCTCATTTTTATTTTATTCATTGGATATTTATCATGCCATTGATAATTATCTTATCACTTCACCTCACATGGTTCATTGAACATCACTCTCTCATCCAAGTTCATCTCCTTCTTCTTCATTTCTAGGATTTTCTTAAGGTGAAGAAAAGAAAAGAGAAGAAGAAAAATAAGTGAGCAAAATTCCTAATTCATCAACCTACACTCTTCTAGCCCATTAGTTTAGGTTGTTTGCTTCACTAATATCTTGATTAGTGAAGAGTAAGCTTGAGTGAGAGAGACTTCAAGATGGATCATCTTCGGCCTCGAAGACAACAAGCAAGTTCGTTTCTTTCATCAAGTGGAGTCAAAGAAGAGTTCTAAGGACTACTACTTGAAACTTTAGAAGTGAAGGACCGGTCTACAAAGATTGTAAACCCTCTTCACTTAGTGTAGAACTTGTTTGCTTTACTCAAAACTCTAATTCTTTAGTTAGATTCTAGGTTAGTATGACTTAGCACTCTAGATTTTAAAAAAATGCATACTTGATGCTTGTATAAACCTGGTAGAGGTGCTAAGACATACTTTCATGGTATCAGAGCCTAGATAGAGACTTAGGCGTAGTCTTGAAGACATTAAAGTATTCAATCGACGTTTTAAAACCCGTAATTTGAAGTTTCAGTCCATATTTTTCAAAAGTTGAATTTTCCAGATTAAAAATATTCAGAAAATTGTGCTGGGTTTTCTATGAAGAATCATGAAATAAGAGATCTTAACTCCATTACTTGGCCGCGGAACCGCCGCCTATACCCTGTATTGGCCACGGTTCCGGCGCCGAAGTATGGTGTTAAGAGCTCAATTTTCAGGTCATGCTTCATATTGATATTCTGATATTCTGGCATTTCTGAAGATTTTTAATGAGTCTCAAGTGGTTGAGGTCTCTGTGAATTTGCTGATGTTTGAAATATCGATCGAAGTGTTTAATATCTTCTAGATAGTTTGGATATGTGATACAATTTTTGGAATCCACATTGATTAGTTTGTGAAAACTAGTTAGCGATTTGTAAATCTCGCGTTTTAGTCTCATTTGATGGATTACCACGGAGTTTTGATTCGGATCAAAACTCCGTCGCAATCTCGTATTGTACGCAAACACTTGCCGGGAGACACTACTAGACAACCATGCCCCATAGCCTCGACCAAGTGACTATAGGAGACCCCCATGGCCAAAAACATCCACTCGGGTGCTTGCAGCCATGGTGTTCCGCCCAAGTACACTTCGTTGACGGCCCCAGGGGTGCGGCCATCTACTAAACTTCCCGATGAGCATTTGATCTTATGAATCGGGAATCTTATTGAATTGCCCGACTTATTTTTTGAAAAGTGTTTTCAATTCGAGACTTAAATGCAAGGTTTATAGGGTTAGGCATTAAATCCGGAATATGTGATAATCCGGGTTTATGATGTCTAAGGATGATGCGGATTCTAATTATTGTAGTTTTCATTTCTTTTCTACTATCGTAAGTGTAAGATGTGGCAGTATCCCCGATTTCGTTGCTATATGTCAACGACATTAGGGATACACATATTTACTTACGTTAATGACATGTGATATTATTGTGTTGCTGTTGATATGTTATATTGGTTCGTCGTGATTGAATTGCCGGAGGGTTTTGCGTGAGATGAGAGTTTTTCAATTTTCATTCATATAAAAATTTGTATTTAATATTCTTTTTTTGGGACACTTCCGGATTGAGCTTGTTGTCTCCATTGATGTATATTATTTACTTTTCCGCATTAGGATAGACCCAAAGCGGGGAGCATAAGTAACCGGGTTCTAGAGTCTAGTGGGAGGCCATCTCAAGGAGTCGAGACCGGTCGCCTAACTCTAGAATTGGTAGGTTGCTTGCCGCTCTCGTAGGGATCTAGAGATATGGGCTTGGCTATTCATCACGACCATGGAATCTGTGTTTTTCATTATTGGCTAAATCCAATACACGGACCTCCCAGTATATCCTATATTTCATATGTTTGCTTCTGCTGTTTTTTGTGATATGATGTGATCATATAACTGTGTGAGACGAATGCTACTTATATAAATGATATACTAGTAGACACTATATATGTTTTGCATTCGCGCTAGTCCTGATCCTGCCCTGCCGTAAGTTAAGTAACCTTACGGTGAAGACCTGAGTCCCTGTGGTGAATGCGGATGGCATATATGTGTGTTTTATTTTCGTTTCTTCTATGATATTTAGGAAACATAATTGATGGGACGTCATTAATGAGATTACTGAAAATAAAAGAAACCTAAAGATGTTGTAGAATCAAAATTTTCAAAAAGGTTGCTCTAGTTTTTGCTTTGCATAGAGGTATTCCATAATGAATATCCAACACCTCATTCGATGAGGAAAGAGCCTAGATCCCTTCATCGGTAATGACCTCTTTATCAAAACTGGCATATGCTACAACCCACTCGGTTTGTTTTGAAAACTACTCGATTTTAAAGCGGAGCTTAAACCACTCCTTTTCAAATCATTAGATTCTACAACGATATCAAGTTCATTACGCTAAAGGTTTTCTTCAAAACCAGTCGTAGCCCTACGTCATTTTAGATAAGTGCTATTTAGTATTTATGCTGCGTTTGTTGGCCTCTGTTAGGTCCACGTTACCTCTCCCGGTACTTTCGGGGTTGCGGAAATGGTAAACAAAATTTTTTCTAAGGTTTGTAACATGGACCGTAAAAGCCGGATCTTTGCTAAACGAAAACTAGCTAAAGTAAACTAACAACTAAGTAAGTTGTAGAAAGGTTATACCTTGAGCTCGAACTCCTTCTCTCCTTGCTCGTCGGAATGGTAGAAAGAGTTCACCTTGCTTGTCTTCATCCGTCAAAGAAAGATCCACTTGAAAGCCACCACCTTTAGCTTCAACTCCAAGCTAGGAGTAACTAGAGTACAAGAAATGCTAAGACTTGAACCCTAGAAGTGAGTAGAGAAGATCAAGAGAGGGTTTTTCTCAAGCTTTTTGTTTCTCAACACATGAGAGGGAGAGAGCTTGAGGGAGAGGATGAGCAAGAGAGAGAAAAGATATGAGAGAGTGAGAAAATAGTGAGCCATTCTCACTAATATGTGAGGATAATTCTAATTAGATAATTAGCTTGAAAATTGTCATGATAAATCATGAATTGACCATTATCATTTCATTTTTTGCAAAGATCAAAGAGCATCTTCCAAATGAAATGATTATGGTCAAGTTGTCAACATGGTCAACAAGTCAATGAAGTCAAATTGTCAACAACAACCATGCACAATAATTAAGCTAATTATCAATTAACAATAATCCACACAAAATCAATAGGGTTAATAAAATGACAAAGGCCATTAACCCTAAACAAGGTCCTCTCCCCCAATCTCAAGCAACTGTGCATACGCACCCGCATTCGTGATCCGAGGAACACGAACACAATGAGAAAAACCAATCTCAAATCATATACTAGGATCCGGCTTAAACCAAAGCCCGCTAGTATAAACTGTCCGGACAGCAAACGTGCACAAGTGCGCGGATGCGAACGAACCCTGTCGCAAAACCATGCGACCTCTACTCGTTTTGCCTAAAGGCGAATAGCTCTCTGTGTGGGACTCTAAAGACTCGACACTACGCTGGCAGTGGGTTTAACCACAGACCGCAAGCGGCACTAGCTGTACGTAACGGTCCCCAGGTAGATGTCGATAAGAAGACTGACGAGGTGAACCCCATCTGCACTCCTACTGAGCCTGTATGTGACAATCTCCGTACAGTCCGGTCTGTTCGTCTGATACATCGCATGGCGGGCCTAGGGGGGCGGTAAATGTCAGTCCCCTAATAGCGGTACAAGTCGTGTCGGAGTGAAGCCCAATACACCCTGAGATAACACTGGAAACCTACCAGTATATCTCGCTTGCCCTGGCCAGGGACTACTCGTGTAATGGCTCTCCTAGACACAGCGCGATGTCAACCCCCAATACCGGGAGAGACGAATCCTGTCTAACCGTCACTGCCTCCAAGTGCTTCGGGACTGCTCCCAACTACTACCTGTTTGCACGACTCAGTAGAGCCGTGGTAGGGTAGCAATCAAAGAACAGTGGGAACACACTCGAGGCGAAGTGACAGTGTCAAGTCAGCGGACTAAGCTGTACTCATGTCACCTGGGAACTGATAACTGACGATAGGTATAATACCAACCATCAGTTCCCGACGAGTCCTGTCCAGTGTACTCGTAACCTAACGAGCACCCGCATACTATCTCAAGTACGACGTACTGACGGCTGTGGGACAGACCGTCTCCCGAGCTGGGATGAGAAGCGCATACGCTAGTCTACTCCGGAGTATCGATGCCCTATCTCGATACTCCCACGACTAGGGACGTGTATAAGGATGTGCTTGTAGATTACCCAGCCCCCACGAGTGTGATCGCCATCACAACGCCGGTAATCAAGCAAAGATCCTAAGGGCTCTACTAATGCGTATAGGTGATATAATAAATAAACACACATGTACACATTAAAGCAGAGACAAACCAAGTAGCATACTACTATATTGAGCAAGATTGTCTGTACAACTGTGAATATCCCAAGCTTCCATCAAGTAATATACATACTAGTATGATACAGTAATGGCCTCTAGGGCATATACACCAACAATCTCCCACTTGCACTAAGGCCATGTACTGGCGTATCGAAGACCTATCATCTCGATCAGCCGCTCGAACTGAGTCTGGGGTAAAGCCTTGGTGAATGGGTCCGCTGTGTTGTCCTTTGTGTCCACTCTCCGCACCTCGATCTCCTGTCGATCAATGATCTCCCTGATCAGGTGATACCGCCTTAAGATGTGCCTGGATTTCTGATGGGACCTTGGTTCCTTCGCTAAAGCTATAGCCCCATTGTTATCGCAATACAAAGGTATTGGGTCAACAATGGACGGAACCACCTGAAGTTCACTAATGAACTTCTTAATCCAGACCGCCTCTTTTGCGGCATCGCTTGCAGCAATGTATTCAGCCTCCATCGTCGAGTCTGCGACGGTATCCTGCTTGGAACTCCTCCAACATACCGCCCCTCCGTTGAGGGTAAACACAAAACCCGAGACGGACTTGCTATCATCTTTGTCACTCTGGAAGCTTGAATCGGTAAAGGACTCGACCCTAAGGTCTCCATTACCGTAAACCAGGAACATCTCCTTAGTCCTTCTCAGGTACTTGAGAATGTTCTTCACTGCTGTCCAGTGGTCCTCCCCTGGGTCCGACTGATACCGGCTTACCGTGCTCAACGCGTAAGCTACATCTGGTCTTGTACATAGCATCGCATACATTATAGATCCTACCGCCGAAGCGTAGGGTATAGTGCTCATGCGAACCCTCTCCTCGTCAGTCTTAGGAGACATCTTCTTGGAGAGGGTAATTCCGTGCAATGCGGGTATGTTACCGCGCTTGGAATCCTCCATACTAAATCTCTTTAGTACGGTCTCTATGTACCTGGACTGCGAAAGTCCCAATAGTTTCTTGGATCTATCTCTATAGATCTTGATCCCCAGAATGTACGAGGCATCACCCAGGTCCTTCATGGAGAACCTTTGTGACAAAAACAGCTTGACCGATTGTAGCATAGGAATGTCATTTCCTATCAGAAGAATGTCGTCCACGTACAAGACTAGGAACACGACAGTTCGTCCTACAATCTTCTTATAAACACAGGGTTCATCTTCGTTCTTGATGAAATCAAATTCCTTGATTGCCTCATCAAAACAGATGTTCCAGCTCCGCGATGCCTGCTTTAATCCATAAATGGATTTAAGCAACTTGCACACCTTTCCACTGCTCCCACTGTCTACGAAACCTTCTGGTTGATCCATGTAAACGCACTCTTCCAAACAACCGTTTAGGAAAGCCGTTTTAACATCCATCTGCCAGATTTCATAGTCATGGAAGGCAGCAATGGCAAGTAAGATCCGAATGGATTTGAGCATAGCCACCGGAGAAAAAGTTTCGTCATAGTCCAAACCAGGTCTTTGACGGAAACCTTTTGCAACGAGTCTAGCTTTATAGGTTTCCACCTGCCCATCTACACCAAGTTTCCTTTTGTAGATCCATTTGCATCCAACGGGTTTTACCCCAGCTGGAGCAATATCCAAGGTCCACACTTTATTGGCGTACATGGACTCCATTTCGGATTGCATTGCTTCCTGCCACTTATCAGAGTCCCTACTGATAATGGCCTGCCTGAAACTGGTAGGGTCATCTTCTTCCAAGATGCAATCCTCTCGATCCCCGTCTATGAGAAAACCGTAGTATCTCTCGGGCGGATGAGAAATCCTACCAGATCTGCGGAGTGGCTGAGGTTCGTTTGGGGTTATTGAATCTAGCGGTTCCTCCAAATTTTCAGTTACATTTTGTGGTCGCTGAATTTCTTCCAGTTCTACCGAACTCCCACTAGTTTCTTTTGCAAGAAACTCCCTTTCCAAGAAGGTAGCGTGGCGAGATACAAACACCTTCTGTTCCTCAGTGTGGTAGAACAGATATCCTAGTGAGTCTTTAGGATATCCCACAAATTTACAGAGAACTGACCGTGCCTCTAACTTGTCCGGTTTCTGTGTTTTTACATAGGCCGGACAACCCCATATCTTAATAAACTTAAGACATGGTTTCTTACTGCTCCATATTTCATACGGAGTTTTAGGCACTGATTTGGACGGAACTTGATTCAAAAGGTATGCCGCTGTCTGAAGCGCATGTCCCCAGAATGAAAGAGGCAACTCAGCACTACTCATCATGGACCGAACCATATCCAATAGGGTACGATTCCTCCGCTCCGAAACACCGTTGTGCTGTGGTGTATAAGGAGGAGTAAGTTGAGAGAGAATACCATTCTCTTTTAAGTAATCTAGGAATTCCGTGCTTAAGTACTCCCCTCCTCTATCAGATCGGAGGATCTTGATACTTTTGCCAATCTGGTTCTCTACTTCCTTTCTGAATTCCTTGAATTTCTCAAAAGCTTCAGATTTGTGTTTCATCAGATACACATATCCGAACCTAGAGAGATCGTCAGTGAATGTGATGAAGTACGAGAACCCACCCCTTGCATGTATAGACATCGGACCACACACATCACTGTGTATGAGTCCCAAGAGCTCTCTTGCTCTTTCTCCATGTCCGGTGAACGGAGATTTGGTCATCTTCCCTTTGAGACAAGACTGACAAGTTTCATAAGATGAAAACTCGAACGTATTCAAGAGTCCATCTTTATGCAACTTACTTAATCTTTTCTCTCCGATATGACCAAGCCTACAATGCCACAAGTAGGATTCATTCGTATCTGAATTCTTCCTCTTGCGTGTGTTTTGTATATTGAGAACTGTATTCTGATTTAGAACGTAGATACCATTACACAGTGTACCCTCTGCAACCAGTACCTTATGAAGGTAAATGTTCATGATATTCTTTTCAAGAACAAAGTCATATCCATCTTTATCGAGTAAAGAAACTGATATTATGTTGCAAACCATGGAGGGTACATAGTAGCAATCGTTCAAAATCATAGTCTTGCCATTTGGCAATACTAGGTGATATTCACCGACGGCTGCCGCATAAACTTGTGCTCCGTTCGCTACTCTGAGCGACATATCACCCGGTGCAACTATCCTACTTTTTCTCAGTCCCTGCAATAAATTACAGATATGAGATCCTGATCCGGTATCAAGTACCCAGGAGGTAGGGCTGACCGTAAAACAGTTCTCAATTACAAGAACACCTGAAGTAGATGCAAAACCATGCTTCTTCTTCAACTGGGTATCCTGGAAATCCATACTTTCCTCTTTCCCATTCTCATACTCATGACTGTTGTCACAAGTTAGAGCTGAACCAACTTTCCCCAGTCCCGAATAAGAATTCGGATCGGTCAAGCGATACATTTTATTATCTTGATTAGGGCGTGAAAGGGTTGCTGCCTGGAGAGAGAGAAAAGAAACACTCAGCGTATGCTCTTGCAAGATTAGATTGGTTTATTAATTTATCTAACCAGGATGTCTCCCACTGTTTACTCAAATTCTTCTTAAAACCTTTTAAAAGAAGAACTAGTCGGGTTTTAATTCACGTCACAATACTTGCTTAACCTTTCAGCCAGGCCAGTGTCGGTACTTCGAGGGAGGTTTTCCAACGCTTTCGCGAAGTTCCTTAATTAAATAACCTCTTTTCCCTGGGGGCGTAACCCCGCTAACACCTTTCTAGACACCTACTAGGTTTATAGCATTGATCGTTAAGTGAAATAATCTCCCGAGAGTAATCCAACTCATCAGTAGGATCGGGATCCAACCATCATTGTGTGATGACCTAGATGGAATCCACTCTAGTCACCACACTCCAGAAGGTATGCTAAATCTGCAAGTTTCAGTACTTTTGAAACTCCCGATGTGGTTTTTGCCCCTAGGACCCAAGTGACCTTGACGAATAATCAACAAATCAAAAGGTCCTAGTCAAGTTCAACCCGTCGTTATCCAGGATTGCATTAGACCCGCCCGCATGATCCTTGACGAATAATCAACAAAATCATGCGACCGTCCTAACCAATCGCATCAATCAGTGCAACAGAGAATTATTACTTAGCTACCGTTCACTGTGTCTTGACGAATAATCAACAAACGCAGCACGAATACTAAGTATTAATTATCCGAAACGACGGAGGGCTACGGCTGGGTTTTTGGCGAAAAACCCGTTAACGTAATGAACTTGATATCGTTGAAGGAACCCGATTGCACCTTTTTGGAAAAATACAGTGGCGAAAACTTTTGCTAAAGAGGTCACTCCCTGTGAAGGGATCTCGGCTCTTTCCTCGTCGAGTGAGGTGCTGGGCATTCGTAAGATGAATACCTCGATGCAAAGCAAGAATAATCGACTGTAATGAAGTTATTACCCTGACGCAAAGTTTTGTCCAAGGGGTCACTCCCGGTGAAGGGATCTCGGCCCTTGCCTCGTCGACTGAGGTGCTGGGCATTCATAACCGAATACCGCGATGCAAAACAAAAATGAACGTCCTTGCAATAACAGCTTTTTGAAAAATTGTTCCAACAACGTCTTTTAGGTTTATTTTCTTGCATTAGTTCTTTTAATGCGTCCCATCATTTAAATCCTACCATTGCAGAAAACAACCAAAATATGACGTACGCTTATGCCATTCGCATTCGCCACGGGGCCCCGTCATCACCCGTTAGGTTACTTAACTAACGACAGAGCGGGGGCTGGGCTAGCGCGGCTGTAAAACATAAGCAACGCCTAAATAGTTATTATATATAGCAATATAGCAATGATAGACATTACAGATCACAGATGAACACTTTGGATATACTAGGAATCCGCAATTCGTTCGAGCCTGTAACGAAAAACGGATTACACGGTCGCGATGAATAGCCAATACCCCACCCAAGACCCCTACGGGTGCGGCAAACTACCCGCCAAGTACCCGAAGCGAAGCAACCTCCCTCAATGCCATGAGTAGGCCACTCGGCACTTCGAGCTACCCGGTAGTTTGTGCACCCCTCCATGGGTCTATCCTAGGAGCAAAAACAGTAAAAAGAATTATACAATGACGGCTACAACCCCGACCCGGTTGTGCGGCCAAACAAATAATATTACATCAATTTACAAATTTATTACATGAATGAAAGAAAAAGAAACTCTCATCTCACATCCACCCCGGCTATTCATCCGCGACAATCCAACGAGTTCATATACACAAACCATCAACAACAATCACAGATCACAGATATGTATAACCCCGACTAATCGACATATAGCGATTAGCCGACGTTCAATACATAAGAACATCACAGATATAACCTTTATAGTCAAAGTATATTGAAGTTCGGAAAAATACGGAATTATAGGCCCCCAAAAACAAATTTCTATTCTGGCAAATCTGGGAACATATAATATATCAGAAAAATCCTAAAACCATATAAGAAACAAACTGCACCAAAAACGAGACAGCAACTCCACCAGAGTGCGGCGCTTCCGCGGCAATAGCAAGCTATTGCCGCGGAAGCGCGGCCGATCTGGTGAGTTACTGTGTCGTTTTTGGTGGGTTTCTTCTAAAAAGCCTGAGATGATTTTTGGGATATAACAAATTTTGTTTTGACCAGAAAAAGTTTTAACAGAAACTCAGATTTTTATAACTTGGTTTTTTCGATTTTTCCGTTTCGAACTTCGATACACTTTACTACCAAGCTAGTTTATGTTTAGTTAGGCTCTGATACCACTGTTAGGTCCACGTTACCTCTCCCGGTACTTTCGGGGTTGCGGAAATGGTAAACAAAATTTTTTCTAAGGTTTGTAACATGGACCGTAAAAGCCGGATCTTTGCTAAACGAAAACTAGCTAAAGTAAACTAACAACTAAGTAAGTTGTAGAAAGGTTATACCTTGAGCTCGAACTCCTTCTCTCCTTGCTCGTCGGAATGGTAGAAAGAGTTCACCTTGCTTGTCTTCATCCGTCAAAGAAAGATCCACTTGAAAGCCACCACCTTTAGCTTCAACTCCAAGCTAGGAGTAACTAGAGTACAAGAAATGCTAAGACTTGAACCCTAGAAGTGAGTAGAGAAGATCAAGAGAGGGTTTTTCTCAAGCTTTTTGTTTCTCAACACATGAGAGGGAGAGAGCTTGAGGGAGAGGATGAGCAAGAGAGAGAAAAGATATGAGAGAGTGAGAAAATAGTGAGCCATTCTCACTAATATGTGAGGATAATTCTAATTAGATAATTAGCTTGAAAATTGTCATGATAAATCATGAATTGACCATTATCATTTCATTTTTTGCAAAGATCAAAGAGCATCTTCCAAATGAAATGATTATGGTCAAGTTGTCAACATGGTCAACAAGTCAATGAAGTCAAATTGTCAACAACAACCATGCACAATAATTAAGCTAATTATCAATTAACAATAATCCACACAAAATCAATAGGGTTAATAAAATGACAAAGGCCATTAACCCTAAACAAGGTCCTCTCCCCCAATCTCAAGCAACTGTGCATACGCACCCGCATTCGTGATCCGAGGAACACGAACACAATGAGAAAAACCAATCTCAAATCATATACTAGGATCCGGCTTAAACCAAAGCCCGCTAGTATAAACTGTCCGGACAGCAAACGTGCACAAGTGCGCGGATGCGAACGAACCCTGTCGCAAAACCATGCGACCTCTACTCGTTTTGCCTAAAGGCGAATAGCTCTCTGTGTGGGACTCTAAAGACTCGACACTACGCTGGCAGTGGGTTTAACCACAGACCGCAAGCGGCACTAGCTGTACGTAACGGTCCCCAGGTAGATGTCGATAAGAAGACTGACGAGGTGAACCCCATCTGCACTCCTACTGAGCCTGTATGTGACAATCTCCGTACAGTCCGGTCTGTTCGTCTGATACATCGCATGGCGGGCCTAGGGGGGCGGTAAATGTCAGTCCCCTAATAGCGGTACAAGTCGTGTCGGAGTGAAGCCCAATACACCCTGAGATAACACTGGAAACCTACCAGTATATCTCGCTTGCCCTGGCCAGGGACTACTCGTGTAATGGCTCTCCTAGACACAGCGCGATGTCAACCCCCAATACCGGGAGAGACGAATCCTGTCTAACCGTCACTGCCTCCAAGTGCTTCGGGACTGCTCCCAACTACTACCTGTTTGCACGACTCAGTAGAGCCGTGGTAGGGTAGCAATCAAAGAACAGTGGGAACACACTCGAGGCGAAGTGACAGTGTCAAGTCAGCGGACTAAGCTGTACTCATGTCACCTGGGAACTGATAACTGACGATAGGTATAATACCAACCATCAGTTCCCGACGAGTCCTGTCCAGTGTACTCGTAACCTAACGAGCACCCGCATACTATCTCAAGTACGACGTACTGACGGCTGTGGGACAGACCGTCTCCCGAGCTGGGATGAGAAGCGCATACGCTAGTCTACTCCGGAGTATCGATGCCCTATCTCGATACTCCCACGACTAGGGACGTGTATAAGGATGTGCTTGTAGATTACCCAGCCCCCACGAGTGTGATCGCCATCACAACGCCGGTAATCAAGCAAAGATCCTAAGGGCTCTACTAATGCGTATAGGTGATATAATAAATAAACACACATGTACACATTAAAGCAGAGACAAACCAAGTAGCATACTACTATATTGAGCAAGATTGTCTGTACAACTGTGAATATCCCAAGCTTCCATCAAGTAATATACATACTAGTATGATACAGTAATGGCCTCTAGGGCATATACACCAACAGCCTCCGTTAAGACAAAGTGTGCGGTAGCTGATTACTGCTTATCTGTCGTATGTTGATACGATTGGATTAAGGTAGTCGTGTAACCTTGTTGGCCTCCGTCAAGGGTCATGCGGGTGGGTTTAATTCAATCATGAAATGACGGGTTGAACTTGACTAGCGGCCTATGCTTTGTTGGCCTCTGTCAAGATCATAGGTCGTTGGGGTAAAAACAAATATTGGGAATTTCAAGTGTTGAAATTTCCAATGAGATTGCATACCTCTTATATGATAGTTGGATCCCGATATCCACTACGAGTAAATGTTACTACTGGGAGAGTTTTCCAATTTACAATTAGCTAATCCAGTAGGTGTCTAAGAAAGGTATTAACGGGGTTATGCCCCTATGGAAATGAGGTTATTTAATTAGTTCCATGCGAAAGCATGGGGAGACTCTCTCGGAGTACTAATACTTGCCTGGATGATCGATTGGCGAACTTGTAGGGTGTAATTAATCTCGGCTAATCTTACCTTTTAGGGTTTGAAGGAAGATTTGATAAAACCAGTGGGAGTCATCCTGATTAAATAAGATAATAACTAATCTAATCTTGCAAGAGCGCATGCTAAAGTTTTTTCTTCTCTCTCTCTCCAGGTAGCGACCATGACACGCCTTAATCAAGAGAATAATATGGATGTATTCACCGAACCCACTTATTATACTGGGCTGTGGAACGTTGGTTCCACTCTATCTTATGACACCTATCATAAGTCTGAGCTAGGGATAGGGGAATGCCAGGATTCCCATGCCACCCGAACGAAGAAAGAGCATTCTGATGCTTCTTCTTCAGGTGTGTTTGTTATTGAGAAATGTTTCTTAGTCTTCTCTACGTCCTGGGTATTAGATACTGGATCAGGATCCCACATTTGTAATCTGTTACATGAATTAAAGAGAAGTAGAGAACTGGAAAGGGTGATATGTTTCTCAGAGTAGGGAATTTAGAAATTGTTGCAGCCAAAGCAGTTGGCGAATATCACTTAGTATTACTAAATGGTAATACAATGATTCTGAACGACTGTTATTTCGTACCAAAGATGATGTGCAATATAATATCTGTTTCTTTATTACATAAAGAAGGATATAACTTTGCATTAGAGGAAAATGTCATGAATTTTTTCCTAAATCAAGTGTTGATTGGGTTTGGTACGTTATGTAATGGTATATACGTTCTAAATCAAAATACAGTTCTTAATATACAAAACACACACAAGAAGAAAAGTTTAGAAATGAACGAAGCCTTCTTGTGGCATTTTATACTTGGTCATATCAATACGACAAGACTAGCTAAGTTGTATAAATATGGATATTTGAATCCGTTCGAATTTACATCTTATGAAACTTGTCAGTCATGTCTCAAAAGCAAGATGACCAAAACTCCGTTTATTGGACACGGAGAAAGTGCTACTGAACTCTTGGTACTGATACATAGTGATGTATGCAGTCCTATGTCTACACATGCCAGGAATGGTTCCACGTACTTCATTACATTCACTGATGATCTCTCAAGATTGGGACATATCTTCCTGTTGAAACACAAATCTGAAGATTTTGAGAAATTCAAGGAATATAAGTGCGAAGTAGAGATCCATACGGGTAAAAGTATTAAAATCCTTCAATCTGATCGAGAAGGAGAATACTTAAGCATGGAATTCCGTATTCTAATCTGGTGATAAATGATATTAGTCGATTATATGTGATATAACAAAATTATTGAATCAAGTGTTGATTTAATAATATGATATGTATTTATATTTGATATAATTATATATTAACTAATATTATAGCTCACTAATTATTTTCTTATCTTAATATAAATATCTTAATATATGTGTGTGTGTGTGTGTGTGTGTTTGTGTGTGTGTGTGTGTGTATTATGAAGCATGGTTGGAATTTCTATTTTGAGAAAATAGAAATGAGGTGGAATATGGGGAGATATTTGAAGAATGGTGAGGCATGGCTTTTTTCTATTATATTATTCATTTATATTCACTATTGAAGCATGGGAGCAATTTATTATTGGAATAAATTGTATGCTTCAATAAGTGAACATACAAGTGTAGACATTCTTCAATTGTTCATGCCTTAGTTCATTTTAGCTATCTCCCATTTCCTTCTTCTTCTTTCTCTTGCTTCTAGCTCTAACCCTCACATGTGTTGTGAACCCCAGAGCTTTAGAAAAATCCTAGTGAGCTAAACACCCTATTTCATCATCCTAGTCTAGATTAGCACTTTAAACTAGATTGTTTACTTCACTAATACTAGATTAGTGAAGAGGTAGCTTGACTTAAAGGAACTTCGGGTAGATCATCATTGACACGAAGGTCGTCAAGAAAGCTCGTTTCGTTCTTCAAGTGGAGTCTAGAGGACTCGTAGGGACTAGTACTCGGAGATTTAAAGAGAAGGACTTGGTCTACAAAGGTTGTAGTCTCCATCTCTTAGTATAGAACTTACTAAATGTTCATATAAACCCTAATATTCTAGTTAGATTCTAGGTTAGTATAGCTTAGCATCCAGAATTTTTAAAATTGCATGCTTAATGCCGGTTAAAACCTTGTGGTGGTGATAGGACACACATTCATGGCATCAGAGCCAAGCTAGAACATTAAGGGAAGTCTTTACGACGTTAAAGTGTTTGATAGGTTTTCGAAGCCCGGTTTTTATCAAGTTTTTGTCCTTTTTCAAAAGTTGGAAATTTTCAGATTTAAAATAGTCAGAAAATTGTGCAGGGTATTTAATAGAGTCCTAAGAAATTTGAATCCCTAATTCCATCAAAGTGTCGCGGAACCACGGCCTAACCCCATGTTTTGCTGCGGTTTCGCCTCAAGTTTGGGGTATTTTGGGATCATTTGTATTGTGCTGCTCCATTGTAATATTTGGCACTTTCTGGATGTTTTTATTGAGACTCAATTTGTTGAGGTCTCTGGGTTTTTGAGGGTGTTTCATAATTCGATCGAAATGTTTAACGTCGTCTAGATTGTGATGATATATGATATAATATTTGGAATCCACAACAATTAGTTTTGAGAAAACTAGTTAGTGTTTTATAAATCTAGCGTTTTAGTCTCGGTTGATCGATTGCCACGGAGTTTCGATTCGGATCAAAACTCCGTCGCAATCACGTATAGTACGTGAACACTTAGTTGGGAATCTTGTTGAATTATCCGACTGCTTATTGAAAAGAGTTTTCAATTTGAGACTTAAATGCAAAGTTTACGGGTTAGGCATGAAATTCAGAATATGAGATATTCCGGGTTTATGATATCTAAAGAGATTGAGGATTCTAATTATTGTGGTTTTTCATTTCTTTTCTGCGACCGTAAGTGTAATATGTGGGGTATCCCCGATCTCGTTGCTATATGTCAATGATATTCGGGATACGCATATTTACTTACGTTGATGACATGAGATGTTTATGTGTTGCTGTGATATGTTATATTGGATCGTCGTGATTGAATAGCCGGGGTTTTTTGCGTGAGATGAGAGTTTTTCAATTTTCATTCATGTAATCAAATGTATGTAATATTCTTTTATTGGGACACTTCCGGGTTGAGGATGTTGTCTCCATTGATGTATATTATTTACTTTTCCACATTAGAATAGACCCAAGATGGGAAGCACAAGTAACCGGGTTCTAAAGTCCAGTGGGAGACCATCTCGAGGAGTCAAGACCGGGTCTCCTCACTCTAGAATTGGCAGGGTTGCTTGCCGCTCTCGTAGGGGTCTAGGGATGTGGTTTGGCTATTCATCACGACCGTGGAATCCGTGTTTTTTATTACTGGCTAAATTTAAAACACGGACCTCCTAATACATCCAATATTTCATATGTTGACTTCTGCTACTTGAGTTCTGCGATGTGATCATATAACTGCGTGAGACGAATTCTATATATATATAATATATATAATAAATATTGCTTATGTTTTGCACCCACGCTAGTCCAGTCCCCTCTCTGCCGTTAGTTAAGTAACCTAACGGTGCATAACAGGACCCCATGGCGAATGCAGATGGCATAAGCGTATGTTCTATTTTCGTTTTTTTTCCTGTGATGTTTAGGGAAATATAAATGATGGGACTTCATTAATGAGATTAATGGAAAGAAAAGAAACCTAAAGATGTTGTAGAATCAAAGTTTTCAAAAAGGTAGATCTAGTTCTTGCTTTGCATAGTGGTATTCCTTGATGAATATCCAGCACCTCATTCGATAAGGAAAGAGTCGAGATCCCTTCACCGAGAGTGACCTCTTTAGCAAAACTAGCAAAAGCTATAACCCACTCGGTTTTGTTTTGATAGCTTCACTAGTTCTTTCTTTGCATAGTGGTATTTCTTGATGAATATCCAGCACCTTATTCGATGAGGAAAGAGCCGAGATCTCTTCACCGGGAGTGATCTCTTTAGCAAAACTAGTAAATGCTACAAAAACCACTCCTTTTCAAATCACTAGATTCTACAACGATATCAAGTTCATTACACTAAATGTTTTCTTCAAAACCAATTGTAGCCCTCCGTCATTTCAGATAAGTACTATTTAGTAATCGTGCTACGTTTGTTGGCCTCCATCAAGACGTAATGTGCGGTAGCTGATTAGTGCTTATCTGCCGCATATGATGCGATTGGATTAGGGTAGTCGTACGGCCTTGTTGACCATATTTAAGGGTCGTGCGGGTGGGTTTAATTCAATCACGAAATGATGGGTTGAACTTGGCTAGCGCTTATGATTTGTTGACCATAGTTAAGGTCATAAGTTGCCAGGGGTAAAAACAGATATTGGGAATTTCATGTGCTGAAATTTGCAATAAGATTGCATACCTTCTATGAGATAGTTGGATCCCGATACCCACTGTGAATAAGAGTTACTCCTGAGAGAGTTTTCCACTTTACAATTAGCTAATCCAGTAGGTGTTTAAGAAAAGTGTTAACGGGGTTATACCCCTGCGGAAACGAGGTTATTTAATTAGTTCCATTCGAAAGCATGGGGAAACTCCCTCGAAGTACCAATACCTGTCTGGCTGACTGATTGGCGAACTTGTAGGGTATAATTAATCCCGGTTAATCTTACCTTTATGGTTTGAAGGAAGATCTGATAAAAAAAGTGGGAGCCATCCTGATTAGATAAGATAATAACCAATCTAATCTTGCAAAGAGCGCATGCTAAAGCGTTTCCTTCACTCTCTCTAGGTAGCGACCATGACACACCTTAATCAAGATAATAATATGGATGTATTGACCGAACCCGCTTATTATACTGAGCTGGGGAACACCGGTTCTGATTTTTCTTATGATTGTCATAAGTCTAAGCAAGGAATAGGGGAATATCAGGATTCCCACGCAATCCGAACAAAGAATGAGCATGATGATGCATCTTCTTCAGGTGTGTTCTTTACCGAGAACTATTTCTCAGTATGCTCTACGTCCTAGGTATTGGATACCGGATCAGGATCCTACGTATGTAATTTGTTACATGGGTTAAAGAGAAGTAGAGAACCGGGAAAAGGTGATATGTCTCTAAAAGTAGGGAATGGAGCAATTGTTGTAGCCAAAGCAGTTGACGAATATCACCTTGTATTACCAAATGGTAGTACATTGATTCTGAACGACTGTTATTACATACCAAAAATGATGTGTAATATTATATCAGTTTCTTTGTTGCATAAAGAAGGATATAACGTTGCATTAGAGGATAATGTTATGAATATTTTTCCTAAATCAAGTGTTGATTGGGTTTGGTACGTTGTGTAACGGTATATACGTTCTAAATCAAACTACAGTTCTAAACTTACAGAACACATACAAGAGGAAAAGTTTAAAAATGAATGAAGCCTTCTTTTGGAATTGTAGACTAGGTCATATCAATGCGACACGACTAGCTAAGTTACATAAGGATGGATATTTGAATCCGTTCGAATTTACATCTTATGAAACTTGTCAGTCATGTCTCAAAGGTAAGATGACCAAAACTCCATTTACTGGACACGGAGAAAGGGCTACTGAACTGTTGGGACTGATACATAGTGATGTATGCGGTCTTATATCTACACATGCTAGGAATGGTTCCTCATACTTCATTACATTCACCGATGATCTCTCAAGATTCGGACATGTGTTCCTGTTGAAACACAAATCTGAAACTTTTAAAAAATTCAAGGAATATAAGAACGAAATTGAGAACCAGAGGGGTAAAAGTATTAAAGTCTTATGATCTGATTGGGGAGGAGAATACTTGAGCACAGAATTCCGAGACTACATAAAAGAGAACGGGATTCTCTCTCAGCTTACACCTCCGTATACACCACAACACAATAGAGTACGGGGCGAAGAAATCGCACCCTATTAGATATGGTGTGCTTTATGATCAGTATTGCTGAGTTACCTATATCCTTTTGGAGTTATGCACTTGAGACAAATGCATACCTATTGAGTAGGGTTCTGACCAAATCAGTGTCTACCACTCCATATGAGATATGGAATGGGAAGAGACCCTCTCTTAAACGAGTTAAGATATGGGGTTGTCCGGTCTATGTTAAAAAGAAAAATCCGTACAAGCTCGGGGCAAGGTCTGTTTTGTGCAAGTTTATGGGATATCTAAAGGATTCATATGGATATATCTTCTACCATACTAAGAAACAAAAAGTGTTTGTTTCTCAACATGCCATCTTTTAGAAAAGGAATTTCTTATGAAAGAAATTAGTGGTAATGAGATAGAGCTGGAAGAAGTTCAAGCTATACACACTTTAACTGACGATTTGGTAGAACCGGAGGATTCAATAGTCCCCAACGAATCTCATCCACTCCGCAGATCTAGTAGGGTTCCTCATCCACCTGAGAGATACTAAGGTTTTCTTATAGACAGTGGGAGTGAGAATTGCATTATGAAAGATGATGACCCAACTAGTTTTGAGCAGGCTATCACAAGTGGAGACTCTGTGAAATGGCTGGATGCTATGCGATCTGAGATGGAATCCATGTACACCAACAAAGTTTGTACTTTGGATGTTGCTCCTGAAGGGGTAAAACCTATCGGGAGCAAGTGGATCTTTAAGAAGAAAATTGGTGTGGATGGAAAGGTTGAGACCTTCAAAGTTAGACTTGTAGCAAAAGGTTTTCATCAACGACCAGGTGTCGACTATGATAAAACCTTTTCTCATATCGCTATGCTTAAGTTCATCAGGATCCTACTTGCCATTGCTGCATACCATGACTACGAAATCTGGCAGATAGACATCAAGACCGCTTTTCTAAATAGTGATTTAGAAGAGAGTGTGTACATGACACAGCCAGAGGGCTTCGTAGATAGTGGGAGCAGCGGAAAGGTATGCAAGCTGCTTAAATCCATCTACGGATTAAAGCAGGCATCACGGAGCTGGAACATCTATTTTAATGAAGCGATCAAAGAATTTGACTTCATCAAAAACAAAGATGAACTTTGTAAATACAAGAAGGTTGTAGAGAGTAAGGTTGTCTTCCTCGTATTGTACGTGGATGACATACTCTTGATAAGAAACGATGTTCCTATGGTACACTCGGTCAAGCTCTTCTTATCACAAAAGTTTTCTATGAAAGATCTGGGTGATGTCTCCTACATCCTGGGGATTAAGATCTATAAAGATAGATCTAAATGAATGTTGGGATTGTCCTAATCCAGGTACATTGACACCATACTAAAGAGATTTAGTATAGAAGATTCTAAGCGTGGTAATTTACCCGCTTGTTCAAGGCTCACTCTCTCTAAAGAGATATCTCCCAAGACTGATTTGGAGAAGGATTGCATGCAAGGGATACCCTATGCTTCGGCATTCAGTTCTATCATGTATGCGATGTTATGTATCATACCGGATGTAGCTTACTCACTAGGTGTAATGAGTAGGTATCAATCAGATCCTGGGGAGAAATACTGGACAGCTGTGAAGAACATTCTTAAGTACTTGAGAAGGACTAAAGAAATGTTCTTGATGTATGGTAACGGAGAACTCCAGGTGGATTCCTTTACCAATTCGAGCTTCCAGAGTGATAAGGACGACAGTAAGTCGGTCTTGGGTTTTGTCTTTACCCTCGATGATGGGACGGTATGTTGGAAGAGTTCCAAGCAAGATACCGTAACAGACTTGACAATGGAGGCTGAATACATTGCTGCCAACGATGCTGCCAAAGAGGCTGTCAGGATGAAGATGTTCATAACTGAACTTGGTATGGTTCCATCCATTGAGCATCCAATACCTGTGTATTGTGATAACAATGGAGCTGTGGTTTTGGCCAAGGAACCCCGGTCCCATCAATGATCCAGACATATTCTTAGGCGGTATCACCTGATCCAGAAGATAGTAGATCGACGGGAGATCGAGGTCAGGAAAGTAGACACGAAGGACTACGCAACGGATCCACTCACAAAGGCCCTTCCCCAGACACAGTTTGAGAGACTTTTTTAGGATGTTGGGTATGAGATACTACAACAACTGGCCTTAGTACAAGTAGGAGATTGTTAAGAATATGTATGCCCTAGTGTAACATTTCATAAAAATAAAATATTATTTTTAGGAATTTGTATAATTAAATAATAAATATATTGAATATTTTATTAGTGCAGTATAATTAAATACCGATAAATTGGGGAAAATTTGGAAAATTGTAGAAATTACTGAAATGAGTGTGTTTTAAATGAATTAAGCAAATTATGAAATTTTATGATTTATTATATTCACTTTTAATACTAATCGCGACTAAATATTGATAATCGTGCATTAAGCTTGTTTTGTGCACATGACATGCACCATTTCATTTTTCACGTTTGTTACATTTTGTAACCATGGATTCATTTGGTTTTTATTTGTGCTTGGTTTAAATGAGAAGAGAAAACAAAAGAAAAGATAAGATAAGAAAAGAAAAGGGTAAAATAATGAGGTATGGGCAAGAGAGAGAGTGTGTGAAGGTCAGGAAAGAACCATGCCCATTTGTTTCCTTCATTCTCCTTCATCTTTTCCTCTCTCCCTCTCACCATGGCTGCTCCCCTCCTCCCTCCACCACCCAACCCCTCACTTCATCATGAAAAATCCATCAAAACATCATCCGCATTTCATTAAAAACATGCACATGCTCACTAGATACACTTTGGACCAAGAAAGGATGAATTTTGGGCACTTGGGGCAACTCAAAAAAATTCTTGAGTTGCCAAATGAGGTACTTTCATTGCCATTAGCATTGTATTTCTTTCACTTTAGTATCCATATGTGTTTAGAACCGTTTTAGTGTAGTTTTGATGGACTTTGAAATTCCTAGAAGAGGGTTGAGGGAGTCTTGAGTTGTGTTGGTGAACTTGAGCTTTATTGGTGACCTTAAATCCCCTCTAATGTCTAAAACCCAGACCAAACACGAACTGAAACCTGAAACCCAATTCTGAAACTTTTCATGTCGGTTTTGTGTGTAATGTGAGGGTGCAGGGAAATCTGGAGTGAACCGGGGATTTTATGAAAAAAGCAAACAACTCTAGTGACCAAATTAAGACCCTAGGAGACCCCCCTACAAGTATGAGGCCCCAATTCCCTCCTAGAAATGAGCAGGCTGGATTTTAGGGGGTAGTGGCCAGCCACTTGGTGGATTTGGGTTGCCAGGTTGCTTCTGTAGGTCATATACACTCTATACATCACCCCAGTACTGTTTGTGCACCTAGTTTTGACCTAAACTAAAATCTGGGACCATTTTATTGGGTTGTTGTTTTGAATTACTCGATGTTTATGAATTCAAGTTTTGGTATTTATGTTTTGTATCGGTCACTTAACGTTTGTACATCTATATCGAGTGTTATTTGGTTGATTTGCGTAAGTAGACCAGAGGTTTTGACCTAAGTGAGATTCGTGCATCGTTTTGGTTTTGAATTGGATTTTAATGCGGCACGATATATTATGATATGTAGGTACCCTCACGAGGACTTCGAGACGACAAGCAAGCGTGTGGCGACATCGACATTGGCAAGCAAAGATCAGGTGAGTAGATATATATCTATGGGGGAAGTCGGGTGGATGGCGTATAGCACCCCCGCAGTTCGTAGTGTAGTATATAGTATATATTATATGGATATATTTATACTTTTATTGTGAGATTATGATTATCTAGATAGACTTTGGGAGTCATGATAACTTTAGTGTAATTGGGTGATAGCGTCATTAGTTAGTTTAGTCGCGAACCCTAGAATAAGCTTTACACCCACGCGCACACACATGCTTACTTTGTTTTACTTGTGCGTATATGGGGATATGTATATATATATACACACACACAGGTATGGGACTATGTATATATATACGTATACCTATTCATGGATGATGAGGATTGTACATGGTACTTGGAGATGAGTCGATGAGTTAGGCATGATGCCATGAGATCGGTGATATGTTTTGATTCGTATTATGAGATATGGCATGAGATTATAGCGGGCCTTTAAGAGTGTCTTTTCATACACGCATATATATATGCAGATGGTATCAGTTTGTACTAGACTTAGATCAATACCCCTAATACAGGATATGATGATAAGGATACCAGATGAATGATGAGATGAATATGAGATTCGACCCGTACCCAAATTGGGATGCCGTACGATGGATTTACCGTACGAGCTTTATATTGATGATAGATCTGCACTCTTGACTTGAGAATGTCATTCTATATATTGTATCGTATGTGATACTATTGAGGCGGGATCACCAACTATTATATGTATATGTATCGACTCAGATTTAGGTGGTTTCCGCACCCTTTTCGATTAGCCTGTTAGTTTAGTCATGTTGTTACTTGTAGATGTTAGACTAGACTCGAGTCATGCCTATTTTAAAACTAACGAATCGTGAGTATTTTAAAGACAGGACAAGGGATCCTACGGATATTTCAAAGGACATACTTTTTCCTAAAAACACCGTAGTCCCTATTACCAAACACCACGATTCGTGTTATTTCAAATGTCAAAACTGTGTGACTCACATATATTAATGTAGATTCTTTATTGTTGCACGTATTATTCACTTTCCGCATATTCTTTCTATTCGCATTGCATGTTTAAATGTGTTTATTGTTATATTAAACCCATGAGATCAGGTCACCAGCACCATTACCGATGATGCGTATGTCTATGAACACTTACTTGCCGGCTCACACACATCATCATCGGTAATTGTCATGTCACTACGCAGTAGGATTGCTGCATCATGATATGACTCCTTGCACAATTTACTTGCTATAGTTACATATGCACCTTTATACAATGTTGCATTAGATTTTGGAGAATTTGGGAACCACGGGATATATTTTTAAACTGGACTCATTTAAAAGAGCGGTTTTCCCTCGATATGTGCATATTACTGTTCCATATTACATGATATACGGATATGCTTACATTTCTGCTATATGTCGCATATATCATGCTTTACGATTATATGCATTAAGATATGCTGTTTTCATGAGATTTCTGGATTTGAGAACCGTGGGTATTTCAAGAAAGTAAGTATTGTTTTAAAAACCCGGTTTTTCTTGATATGATATTTCAGTACGTCCACCATGCATTTTCTCGGTTCTGAGATGTGTGATATGTGAAACTCGATTCGAGATGGCGGATGATCCGTTTTCGGGTTCATGGTGGACCCGGTATGGTTCCCCGGGGTGAGAAATGTTTTTCGTGGAGTAGACGATGAGCCTGGCAGGATGGCTAGTACCTACCGGTGATTGGTTGGACCTGGCGGCTATCCGGAGGATACCGACCGGAGTCGAGAGATGTTATCGGCTAATCCGGACTAACGGAGCCCGAGAGATATGAGGATTTACGTGTCGATGGTAGGCACGGGTTTCATGATGTTTCGAGTGTCGATACTGGACACTCAGGTTCCATGATATGATGTGTCGCGGGGGACACCCGTTGATTTATATTCTTATATTTTTCATGCATATACTTTTATGATATTTACATGCATGATGATGTTGTGTCAGTGGTTGGCACGTCGATGAGATCCATATGCATACATATATTGATTACATAGATGGATGATATCCACATACTTATAGACTTGAGTATATAGTTGGAACCTATACTGATGCGGTCACCCTAGATATCATAGTATTACCTTCAAGATATAGTGACACTGATTTTATGTTGATTACATTGATCATACCTCATATTTATGATATGTTTCTACCCGAGGCAATGACACGAGCACTTGGTATTACACTTATATATAGATGTTTACCCTTTCCACCTTATCATACTTCAGACCTTATCATTTTGAGGATATATATATATATATATATATATATATATATATTTCTGATCGTATTGACCTAGGATTGATTCATACATACGATTTCTGCTCTGTGATGTTTTCTACTCACGAGTTGGCAACTCATCCCCGTTGTGCCACAGTTCTTGTAGGTTTTGCCGTACAGGTTTCGTTGTGGCTTTGCTGGCACACTGCTTTCATTCCGGGTGATTGCTTTGGTAGGTGGGTTCACTTGCATCATGACCACCATAGTATTTATTTTATTCAGTTGTATCCAGTAAACTCCATCAACCAGCCTTATATATGTATTAGACTTAGAAGAAAAGTGTTTATTCTTTCGACCTTAGTGTCGCGCGTTGTATTATTATGGTTTTCTTGATGTTTTTGAGTTTCCTTTTGAGTTTTGATCCTCGCCCTTCGGCGTTGTATATTATATTGCTTGCGTGATTGTGACCGTCAATTGACGAAGAGCTAGCTCCCGCTTGGGGATGCCTTTATTCATATTATGCATCTTGTACCCTTTTGGGGCCAGTATCTACAAAGGAAACTCTGCCGAAATTTTCAGAAAAGACTTGAGAATTAAAAATGCATATTCAGCTCATGTTATTAAAACCATTTGCTTTAAAACATGTTTTCTTCACTTCTTTCTTAAAATGGTTTAGATTTCTAGGTTTTCTTGGCTTACTTGAATTAGATGGGGTCCTATAGACTTCATATGATTCAAGTGCCAGTCACGTGCCATTTCGGGTCGTGACACCTAGAGGCCATTATTGTATGATATAGTGGATGCTTGGACATATATATAGAGAATTTCTTGCTCGACATGATAGTATGCTATCCGGTTGCTCTTTATCTTAACATGTACACTTGTATTTTTATACTGTTTCTATGATACATGTTGATAAAGAACTTAGGATGTTTGCTTGATTATCAGAACTATGATGCGGATCATACTACTGGGACTTGTGTACTCTACAAGCACATCCTTTAACTGTTCCTAGTCGAGGGAGTATCGAGACAGGGCATTGATATTCCAAAGTAGACTAGTGTGTACGTTTCTTAACCTTATAGGGGGCGATGGTTGATCCCATAACCATTGGTGTTTGACATCAAAGATTGTACACAGGTGCTCATTAGAGAATGGGTACACCGAACAGGACTCGCCGAGAACTCTTAGATCGTACTATACCTATCATCAGATAGCAGTTCTTTGGTGACACTGGTATATGTTAGTCTGTAGACTCGAGATCGTCATAGTGTCTTGTGTGTTTCCCACTGTGCTTGGATTTCCTCCCTACCACGGCTCAAAGGAGTCATGCAAACAGGTAGATTTTTGGGTACAGTCCCGAGTCATATGGAGGCAGTGAGCGATTGGAAGGGTTTCGTCTCTCCAGGTATAGGGAGTTGATGTTGCGCTATACTCGATTGGCTATAACAACAAGTCACTGGCCAGGGCTGATAAGATTTACTGGTAAGTGTTATCAGTAGTTTCTAGAACCGTTATGAGCCATACATCGGCATAAATATCATGTTACTAGGGTCTGACGATTCCTCACCTAGACTCGATATGCGACATATCAGAGGAAGAGACCGGACTGTACGTTAAGTGTTAGTTATAGGCTTCATGGGAGTTTGGACAAGCTTTCTTGTTGATTTTCTAATCGCTCAATACCTGGGTAGCCGTTACGTCCAGCTAGTACCACTGACGGCTTGTAGGTAACTGATGTTATCATTACCTACTGCTGGCATATTGACGAGTCTTTAGAGTCCCACACAGAGGTTTCCTATTTCAAGCGAAACGAAGTAAGGCACATATGCTGTTATGTGCGGGGGCCTGATTAAATACGAGTATGTGATACAATATTCTAATCTGGCGAAAAATGATATTAGTCGGTTATATGTGATATAACCATATTATTGAATTAAGTGTTGATTTAATAATATGATATGTATTTATATTTGATATAATTATATATTAACTAATATTATAGCTAACTAATTATTTTCTTATCTTAATATGTGTGTGTATGTGTATAGAGAATAATGGAGAAAAGAGGCCATAGGAGGGAATTCCCTCCTATGGCATCGAAAAAATACGCCTTCCATCATGTTTTTCGACGATCGAAATCCATCATCGTCATCGTTATCATCTAAGATATGGGTACGCCAAATTTCATGTGATTCTACAACTTTTTCACCGTTGATTTAGCAATGTAAAAAGTTCTATTGTCGGTAAACCGTTAATTTTGAACCCACTAATTCAACGGTGAAAAAGTTGTAGAATCATATGAATTTGGTGTACCCATATGTAAGATGATAACGATGAAGATGATGGGTGCCGATCGTCGGAAAACACGATGGAGATTGTATTTTTTCGACGCCATAGGAGGAAATTCCCTCCTATGGCATCTTTCCTCCATTATTCTCATGTAAAATTCCCTTCTATGGCATCTTTCCTCCATTATTCTCATGTATGTATGTATGTGTGTGTGTGTGTATTATGAAGCATGGTTAGAATTTCTATTTTGAGAAAATAGAAATGAGGTGGAAAATGGGGAGATATTTGAGGAATGGTGACGTATGACTTTTTTCTATTATATTATTCATTTGTATTCACCATTGAAGCATGGGAGCAACTTATTATTGGAATAAATTGTATGCTTCAATAAGTGAACATACAAGTGTAGCCATTCTTCAATTGTTCATGCCTTAGTTCATTTTAGCTCTCTCCCATTTCCTTCTTTTTCTTCCTCTTGCTTCTAGCTCTAACCCTCACATGTGTTGTGAACCCTAGGGCTTTAGAAAAATCCTAGTGAGCTAAACACCTTACTTCATTATCCTAGTCTAGATTAGAACTTTATACTAGGTTGTTTACTTCACTAATACTAGATTAGTGAAGAGGCAGCTTGACCTAGAGGAACTTCGGGCGGATCATCTTCGACATGAAGGTCGTGAAGCAAGATCGATCAGTTCTTCAAGTGGAGCCTAGAAGAGTCATAGGGACCATTACCCGGAGCTTTAGAAGAGAAAGACATTGTCTACAAAAGTTGTAGTCTCCATCTCTTAATATAGAACTTGCTATATGTTCATATAAACCCTAATATTCTAGTTAGATTCTAGGTTAGTGTAGCTTAGCACCCAGAATTTTTCAAATTGCATGCTTGATTCCGGTTAAAACCTTATGGTGGTGCTAGGACATACTTTAAAGAGGTTGATGCCGCGCTGTGCACGGGTGGCCATCACCAGAAATCCTTGGCCAAGGTAGATGAGAATTACTGATTTGGATCAGTAGTTTCTCAGTGGGTGGTGGGCTTCACACCGACACAAAATATCGTGTTATTAGGGGTCTGACTTTATCTATCCCTAGACCCGATATGCGACACTCTTAGACGAATAGACCGGACTGTATGGAGATTGTCACTGACAGGCTCAGTAGGGGTACGGATGAGTTTTTTCATCGGCATCCCTTTCACTCAATACCTGGGTAGACGTTACGTATAGCTAGTGCCGCTGACGTGCTTATGATTAAACCCACTGCTAGCATATTGACGATTCTTTAGAGTCCCACACAGAGGGTTTTCACGATTCAGGCGATATGATATAGATGACGTATGCTGGTACATACATGTGTCTGATTAAATATGTATACAGGCTACACAAATTTTAATCGGATGGTTGATAATACTGGCGGGTTAGGATTAAGCCGGATTATTAAATTAAGTTTTGATTCAATAATATATATATATATATATGTATTCTAGTATTATTGTTCACTATTTATTTTCTCTCTTGGCTATTCGTATTTTTATACGAATACGCGTATATGTATTTCGATATGTATACCGGTTGTGTTCCGTATTTATATGGAATATCTTCTAGAAGATGGACATCTCATTATATGATTTTCTTTTTAGAAAATCATTTAAAAATGAGGTGGAGGGTGAGGTGGCATAAGCATGGTTGAGGTATGTAAATATGTATGGCCTTTGATTGTTTATTGGAAAATAACATGAGATATTTTTTGGATGATTGAAATATGAGGAGATATTTTTTCTACATGCCATTCATTCATTTAAGACACACTAGATTCTATCTTGCTTGAGAGCTCTTCTAGACTTAGCTCATTTTTCCTTTTATGAGTTTCTCATGTCTTGGTTTTTCCTCACCTCCTCCTCCTTCTTCTTTAGTTGCTCACTTGAGCTTAAGAAATGAGAGAAAAATATAGTAAAAAATTCCTACATCCTCACTCTCCATTGCTAGCGACCTTGGAGCGTCGGTTGCTTCGCTAAGCGAAGCTGGACCCTGCATCGTTTCCCTCAGGTGGATCATCTTCGGCAAAAGAGGACCGGCGATCAAGCTCAAACCAGGAGACCTCTAGGAGCTAAAGATGATGGTAGAAGATCGAAGGACACAGATCCTTAGGTATAACAACTTCTATCTCAGTAGTTTAGCTTCTTTTAGTTAGTTAGTTTTAGGTTTATGGTTCAATTCTACGACGGGTTCGTTAACGCCAGTTTTATTTTAAACACCATTTTTTATTCCGCATCGGCCACGGTTGATGGCCAGGGCACTAGCAAACACCAACAAACGAACCTCAGCTACTCCACAGATCTAGTAGGGTTCCTCATCCACCTGAGAGATACTACGGTTTTCTCGTAGACGGTGGGAGCGAGGATTGTATCATGGAAGATGATGATGCAACTAGTTTCGAGCAGAACATCATAAGTGGGGACTCTATGAAATAGCTAGATGCTATGCAATCTGAGATGGAATCCATATACACCGACAAAGTATGGACTTTGGAAGTTGCTCTTGAAAAGGTAAAACCCATTAGGAGCAAATGGATCTTTCAGAAGAAAATTGGTGTAGATGGAAAGGTTGAGACCTTTAAAGCTAGACTTGTAGCAAATGGTTTTCGTCAATGACCAGGTGTCGATTATGATGAAACCTTTTCTCCAGTGGTTATGCTTAAGTCCATCAGAATCCTATTTGCCATTGTTGCATATCATGACTCTGAAATCTGGCAGATGGTCGTTAAGACCGTTTTTCTAAATTGTGATTTAGAAAAGAGTGTGTATATGACACAACCATAGGGCTTCGTAGACAGTGGGAGCAGCGGAAAGGTGTGCAAGCTGCTTAAATCAATCTACGGATTAAAGTAGGCATCGCGAAGTTGGAACATTTGTTTTGATATGGCAGTCAAAGAGTTTGACTTCATCAAAAATGTAGATGAACCTTGTGTATATAAAATGGTTATAGAGAGTAAGGTCGTCTTCCTCGTATTTTACGTGGATGACATACTCTTGATAGGAAATGATGTTCCTATGCTACACTAGGTCAAACTCTTCCATCCTAAAAATTCTCCATGAAAGATCTAGGTGATGCCTGTTTGGTTACGTCAGCGCCCTGGCCATCTGCCGTGGCCGGTGTGGAACAAAAACCAGCATTTATAAACTTGGTGCTAACGAAACCGTTCTTGAATCGAACCATAAACCAATACTAGAAAACTACAAAAAGCACTAGCTACTGAGATAGAAGGTTATACCGAACGAACCAAGTTCTTCGGTCTTCCATCATCTTCCTTAGGTCCCTTAAGGCGTGCTCGATTGGACTTGGCCGCCGGTCTTCCTTCGTCGAAGATGATCCACTCGATGGATGTAGCTCATGGCTCTTGCTCCACATCAAAAGCAAGTGAATCAACTAGGGATTCTAGATTGCTAATCTAGAATGCCTAGAATGTAGTAAGTGTTCTAAGTGTTTATACATCTCACCCCCTCTCTTGATTTTCAACTCATGAGATTGTAGAGAGAAGGTTGAGCATAAAAGTGGAGGAACTCAAAAGATAGAGGAGAGTGTGTTAGTTATATGTATGCCCTAGAGGCCATTACTGTACATATATTGTATATTGTAGTGGATGCTTGGACATATATAGGGAGGACTTTCATACTCGATGTGATAGTATGCTCTCTGGTTACTCTTTATCTTAACATGTACTCTGATTGTCTCTATGTTACATATTGATAAAGCCCTTAGGATGAGTACTTGACTACCAGGACTATGATGCAGATCATACTAGTGGGGACAGTGTAGTCGCCTAGTACATCCTTCAAATGTTCTTAGTCGTGGGAGTACCGAGACAGGGTATCGATACTCCAGAGTAGACTAGCGTATGCGCTTCTTGACCCATATGATGGGCGATGGATGATCTCATATCCATTGGTGTTTGACATCAGAGAAGGTATACGGGTGCTCAATGGAGACTGGGTACACTGGACGGACTCGCCGAGAACTCCCAGATGGTATTATACCTCACGTCAGATGGCAGTTCTCTTGTGACACTGGTACAGGTTAGTCTGTAGACCCGAGATCGTCATAGAGTCTTGTGTGATTCCCACTGTGCTTTGATTTCCATCATACCACGTCCAAGAGGGCGTGCAAAAAGGTAGCTTTTGGGTATAGTTGATTTGTATGTCAAAAACTATCTCTATTACCGTAATCAAGAACGGCGTCGCATGAAGCTAGCCGGTGAGTACGGGTCGGTCCACAGGGATGTTATGAATCTCCTAATCGCGCTAACGAGTTAATTCCGAAGGGTGTTCGGATTGATTATTAAATCTAAAAATCTAAATTATTCTATCTACGATTATCTAGATCTATTCTTGCTAGGGTTAGGTTTAGGGATGGTTTGGAAATGCAGGTAAATCTCAACGCTTTCATACCCAAATGAAGATCTATGAGGAGTTATGGTAATTATCAATAAAGGGGATTAGATCCATTCGGGAAGGTGTTCCTTCCTCTAGTTTCTTGTCCTTCCTTTAGAGATCCTTACCCTAACCTCTATTGAAAACGCGCGCGACTGGGCCTTTACACTACGGTGTCACCGCTACCTCGAGGGATAGGGTGCCGTAGGGCGCAGTGTGTGCGTGTATGCATGGAGTCCTATTCAAAATGTATTATGGGTAAGAAAGGGATAAGAGATCTCATCTCTCAAAATCCTTCCCCAAAGCTAACTCTAAACAAGTTCTTAGGGTATGAAATTAAATCTACCTATAGATGCATCTCTCCAATCATCAACGCAGGTTTGTCAGATCTGAATCCATGAGTTGAAAAGAAACACCGATGCTCTCCATAAAGAGATCTGAATTTATTATTTAAAAGGAAGCATAAGAATTACAATCTTTACAGTTCCTATTTATAGGAAATAGAAACCCTAGGTTACATTTTGAACCGCATGTCTAACTTTACAAAAATAGCCCTAGGTTGACTAGTCAAAGCCGCCGCCACATTTTGGTAAAAATTTTAGTTTCTGATTGCTCAATACCGCCGCGGAACCTCGGCCCTAGGCCTGGTTTGGCCGCGGTTCCGCTGCCAAAAGATGGAATTGGGCTTTTAAATTTCTTGGGCTGATTTCTGGTGGCTTGGGCTTCTTAGTTCTATATATCTTTTCTCAATTTAGCTTCTGGTTCTCTTCTAGATTTCCAGTGAACATTGTTGTGGACTTTAACCGTGGCTTTGTGTCGACGTCTTGAACCTTGCTTTGTGAACTGTTTCTTATGTAGGCTTGATCAAGAGTATTCTGTTTGTTGGTCAAAAGTCCATATTTTCATCGTCTTTACATCGTTTGCACTGTTTTCTGTCCAAGAACCTGTAACCTGTAACATGTAGCAGACATGCGTCAAAAGTACCTGTTTATTTATAAAAAGAATAAGAATGGGGAATATAATAATACAATATTATGATGTAAACAAATACCCCCAAACTTATCATTTGCTCGTCCTCGAGCAAACTTATTTTTTATTCACTAAAATCCTAATCACACTTTCGCAGCGAAACGCGATTGCACTGAGCATGTGCAACAAGCCGTTAAACCTCTAGGTGTCCCTAGTAGGAGGAGTGTTGTCTCCTGAGGGTTTTCAGCGGATTACACCCACAAAATCCTATCAATTCAGCTTTTCGACTTTTGTTCTCCAATTAGGTTTTCTAACAAGGAATTCTATTATCATCGACTTGTAAATTATCCACCTACATTCTTCACACTTCTTCATCATCTAACGTAAGATTATATATGCTTTATAGATTTACTTAGCATTCGGCATCTCTTAAGTTTTCCTTCTAGGGTTCCATCTCCACTTAGGAATTTTTATCAACCTTACTAAAGATACAAGTTCTATTCTTCACTCCTTTCTCTCATCTAAACTCCAATCACATATCCCCACGTGTGTGTATAAATCACCCCTACACTTGGAAATTCAAATCAAGCAATCATACCCTTGTCCGTTGTCCAAAGTACTTATTAATTGGTGAATTTTTAATTGAATTTTGCTTACACATCCTTCATGCGACCGTTAATACTTCTTGAGGTACCAACGACCGATTACAAAATGCTTTTACACTTTAAAGCATAATTCCTAGTCTTGCAACACCCAAGGCTTTAGCAGTGACTCCCAAACCAGTTGGTCTAAGGCACTAAGTGATGAAGCACCCTCGCTAAATATTTTTCCATTTTTGCAGCCTTAAGTAATCACAAAAACCAGTGTCCATTTTTTTTAATTCTTTATTCACACTTTTTTTTCGTTTATTTTCTTCGTACTAAGGACATTAGACAAGAGCATTTCAAGGTCTCTTCTACTATTCCAAGTTTCAAGGTGCGTGATTGTGCAAATTGCAGAGTATACATTTTCAGAATCTAGACTTAAGCTAGGAACTATTTTTCAAACTTATACTCTAATAAGAACATCAATACTTTTCCTTTGTTTTGATTTAGCCCAAGAAGTGAACCCAAAATTTGCCTATTTCTAAATAAACTACAAAGACATACACTTTCTACCGTTAAACTTTAAGGAAGGTTATTTTTAGGGTTTTTAATTTACTAAGTCTAAGATCTAGTTGTTCCTAGCCAGTTAACCCATTCATCAAACTCAAGTCAATTAGGCCAAAATTGAATACATTAATTTTATAATTTTTGAAATTTTCCAATTTTTATGGGTTTTCAAATAAGTATGCAAATGCAAAAATATGTACAAATGAATGCGAAGGAAGAAGACATACCGAGCATACGCCCAAACTTAAACTTGACAGTGTCCTCACTGTCATACTAAACCAAGAGGGTCAAAATGTCGGCACTCCCCTGTTTATTTATTTACAAATTTTTTTTTTATTTTTTTAATGTTTTGAAATTTTTTTTATTTTTTATAGAAAAAGAAAACAAAAATATATATACAACAAGATTCCCCCCAAACTTAAGCTTGGCCTTACACAAGCCAAAGGTTAGCACCAACCATTCAAAGATCTTATCGTAGTAGTGGTATAGTTGGTGCAAGAATGGGGTGTGGATGAAAGAAATGAGAAACACACGAGACCGAATGAGAAGAAGGGTGGTAGAATAGGGTCTCGGTGTGGGAGAATAATGGCGGAAAGAAGAAAGAAGTGGATTACGATCTTGAGGATGTAAATTGAGTGAATAAATTAGCGCAATATGTGATGACCGATGTGTTAAAAGAAATTGCGCTAACCTATCAACCCGTCGTGCAATGGGGTCAAATCCCTCAAGATTCGCAAGAAAAAATGGGTACGCCGAACTTGGTATCGGAGATGAAAGCGTAACGGTCACTTGTTCGGTCGGAACGATAGGAACGATGAAAGGAAGTGAATTAGGGATAGTCTCATTCTCACCGTGGTAAACTGTCTCGAACTTAAAAGATTCCATCAATGGTTCGAAAGTACTGTAAGCAACCGAGTCTGATGGTTCAACTAACTCATCTGAAAATGTAAAGGACTCAAACTCGGGCGGGGAGACATCAACATCGTCCGAAAAAGTGAAACACTCGTAGATGTTATCAGCTGTGAGAACTGTGTCAGATTCAAAGGAAAATTTTTCAAGCTCACAGTCTTCAAGCGTGGTCGGAACGATGGAAAGGAGGGAGGGTGATATAACAGTCAAAGGTTCAGGAGGCTGAATTGGAAAATCAGACATATCAAACAAAAATAGTTCAACCTCAATATGATCCTCAAAACTCTCCTCAATACTATCCTTATAATTCTCCTCAAGATTCAACTCATCCATGGCATTATCATCAAAGTCAAGACGCATATGAGATTCGGGAGAAACATTTAATAACTCAGAATGATGATTTGAACATAAAATCTTAATTAAATCGACAGGTTCATCATCCGAAATATTCCCGGTGTCTATATCCTCAATCAAGTGAAAATCAATTTTCTTAGACACCTCATCAAAAGCATGGATATTTATCGATTTAGGTTCTAGAGTGGAGGTGTAAAGGTCAAACGGATTCGGTGTGGTTTCACTTGAAAGGGGTTCTTCACAATTTGGCAAATCAAACACTATAAAATCATACAACTCGTTGCTTTGGACACATGTTTGAAAATTGGAGTTGTCGGATTCAGTTGGGTAGGGGTAGGATTGATTTGGAATTCCACTCACATTCTCACTCTGTCCATCCACCTCCTTATACATTGAAAAATTTGAAGCTAGCGGGAAACTAGCTACCGGTTCACTAGGTTGCATAAGGGCGGCCACGGACGCTTCCACATTCCTAATCATTTTATTTGTTGCTGCAATATAAGCCTCCAACAACTCTTCCAAACTAGACTTAGGTGGTGAGGGGGTTTCGGTAAAAGATTCAAAATGGTGTAAATATGCAAAACTCCAAACAGGCTGTGTAGAAACAGTGTCTAGTGAAGGTGGGAAGGTCGGATAGGACTGGTAGGAAGTGGGTGGCTGGGCAGGGGTAGGGTCAACATGTGGATAAAAAGGTGAATAATCGTCCGGATCCCTAGAACTAGATGAGTGGAGAGGGGTGAAAGATCGACTGCGAGATTGAGCAATATGCTCAGCAATGGACATCGGCTTAGGAGTGACAGAAGGACTTGAAAAAGTGGTATCAACATATGGAAGTGGTGAAGGTTGACTTGGTTGACACAAAGTGGGTTGAAAAGTCAAACTGTTTCTCCTAGATGCCTCTATTTGATCTTTCAAAGATATTTTTGGCAAGGAGGGATCGTCTTTAAATTGACCAAACAAATTGACTTACGACGCAAAATTAGGTTCGGGATACCAAAGTTCGGCTAATGATTTATTATGTGGGGTACCCATGTTGGAAGAAAGGGTGAAAAGAAAGAAAGTTTGTGGTGCAAGGATCTATTTGCGGCCAAAAATTTTGCAAGTTTCTATAAAAGATTTTTCCTTTTTATTTTTATTCTTTTTCTCTTTATTTGGAAAAATTTGTTGCAAAAAGATTTTAGAGAAAAGATACGCAACAGCAAAATATTACTTGCAATCTATTTTATTTCAAGCGGGGTCCAAAAGTCCTGCACAAGATCGTTATTCAGAAGGGAATATATTTTTAAAGTGCACAAAATCCTGCAGGCATTTTTCAGAAAATATATTTCAAAAATTACAGAGGAGGAACAGAAGATCTTACAGAAAATTTTTCAGAAGAAGATGCCACCAGATCGCCGCCCTTCCGCGGCAATAGAGCTCTAACACCGCGGTTCCGCGGTCTTCTTGATGGCTCAGATCCCCACAAATTTTTTGGTGCGACGAATCGACAAGACGGCCGCGTTTCCGCGGCCTAAGGTGGGTTTTGGCCGCGGAAACGCGGCGTGGTGGGCGGTTCAAGAGTCCAAAATTTTTCTGTTGTTCTGTTGTTTAAAATCCCTTCTGTTCCGATACCCCGTTTTCCGTTTTGCTTTCTGGAAATTTCCAGATCCGAATTTGTATATCCTGCAGAAATTCAAACAACAAAGTATCCCTTCCAAAAATAACAGATTATATATATTTTTATATATTTTTTTTATTTTTCAGATTTTTATGATTTTTTTAAATTTTGATTAACCCGAAATTGCGAAAAGGAAAGTTCTACTCGATCCCCGGCAACGGCGCCATTTGATTTGTATGTCAAAAACTATCTCTATTACCGCAATCAAGAACGGCGTCGCATGAAGCTAGCCGGTGAGTACTGGTCGGTCCACAGGGATATTATGAATCTCCTAATCACGCTAACGAGTTAATTCCGAAGGGTGTTCGGATTGATTATTAAATCTAAAAATCTAAATTATTCTATCTACGATTATCTAGATCTATTCTTGCTAGGGTTAGGTTTAGGGATGGTTTGGAAATACAGGTAAATCTCAACGCTTTCATACCCGAATGAAGATCTATGAGGATTTATCGTAATTATCAATAAAGGGGATTAGATCCATTCGGGAAGGTGTTCCTTCCTCTAGGTTCTTGTCCTTCCTTTAGAGATCCTTACCCTAACCTCCATGGAAAACGCGCACAATTGGGCCTTTACACTACGGTGTCACCGCTACCTCGAGGGATAGGGTGCCGTAGGGCACGGTGTGTGCGTGTATGCATGGAGTCCTATTCAAAATGTATTATGATTAAGAAAGGGATGAGAGATCTCATCTCTCAAAATCCTTCCCCAAAGCTAACTCTAAACAAGTTCCTAGGGCATGAAATTAAATCTACCTACAGATGCATCTCTCTAATCATCAACGCAGGTTTGTCAGATCTGAATCCACGAGTTGAAAAGAAACACCGATGCTCTCCATAAAGAGATCTGAATTTATTATTTAAAAGGAGGCATAAGAATTACAATCTTTACAGTTCCTATTTATAGGAAATAGAAACCCTAGGTTACATTTTGAACCGCATGTCTAACTTTACAAAAATAGCCCTAGGTTGACTAGTCAAAGCCGCTGCCATATTTTGGTAAAAATTTTAGTTTCTGATTGCTCAATACCGCCGCAGAACCGAGGCCCTTGGCCTGGTTTGGCTGCGGTTCCGCGGCCAAAAGATGGAATTGGGCTTCTAACTTTCTTGGGCTGATTTCAGGTGGCTTGGGCTTCTTAGTTCTATATATCTTTCCTCAATTTAGCTTCTGGTTCTCTTCCAGATTTCTAGTGAACATTGTTGTGGACTTTAACCGTGGCTTTGTGTCGACGTCTTGAACCTTGCTTTGTGAACTGTTTCTTATGTAGTCTTGATCAAGAGTATTCTGTTTGTTGGTCAAAATTCCATATTTTCATCGTCTTTACATCGTTTGCACTGTTTTCTGTCCAAGAACCTGTAACCTGTAACATGTAGCAGACATGCGTCAAAAGTACCTGTTTATTTATAAAAAGAATAAGAATGGGGAATATAATAATACAATATTATGATGTGAACAACAGTCCCGAATCACATGGAGGCAATGAGCGATAGGAGGGGTTTCGTCTCTCCCGGTATAGGGAGTTGATGTTGCGCTGTGTTCGATTGGCTATAACTGGAAATCCCTGGCCAGGGTTGCTGAGATTTAATGGTAAGTGTTATCAGTAGTTTCTTGAACTGTTATGGACTTCATATCGACACGACTTATCAAGCGACTGGGGTCTGACGTTTACCACCTCTAGGCGAGATATGTGACATATCAGTCGAAAAGACTAGACTGTACGGGAGTGTTACTGGTTGGATTCACAGGAGAATGTTCAGGTTTGCTTGTTGATCTTCTGATTGCTCAATACCTAGGTGGCTATTACGTTTAGCAGGCCGCTTGCAGCTTGTGGGTGTTTGATATGATCATCACCTATTGCCGGCGTATTGACGATTTTTTAGAGTCCTACACAGAGCTTTCCTGGCTCAGGCAAAAAGGAGTAGGAGCACATATGTGATACTTGCGGGACCGAGAACAATATGTGTATGTGATACCGTATTAGATTCTCGCGATATGAGATATCGGCCGGGTATATGTAATATAGCCGGGTCATCGGTTCAAGTGTTGATTCGATGAACTGATACAGATTATATTAGTCCGTTATTTGAGAAATAGCCGAATTATCAGATCAAGTGTTGATTCGATAATTTAATGTATAATTATATATTTGATATATTAAATTACATTAACTAATATATGCTCACTTAAAGATTCTTTTTCTCACTCGGGTAATACATTGATTTATATGTGATATATGTTAATTGTATTATTTTATTTTGTTACAATAAATATTGTATATCTGCTATATAATATTGTAACAAGTTAGGGTTATAAATGAAACATGTTTTGTGGAGTTTAAATATGGTTAGGGTTTGGATTAGGGTTAAGCTTGCATGAAGCTTTTAAGAAGCTTCTTGAAGTTTTGACTTTGACTTGTGATATTTTGTAGATATTTCTTGAACCCAACCCAACCCGTTACCATAGTTAATTCTCTACATGGGTTAAGTTTTCATTCTTAACCCATGATTGCATTTCTAACCTCACACAAGTTTCATTATTCATCACAAATGGTTTTGTTCTTCTTCTTCCTTCTTCTTTTGATGAAAAGCTTTCTAGCTTTTTCATTGGTGATGAAAATGGGTGAGAAATTGAAAACAAATGAGAGCTAAATTCCTACTTCATCATCCTCATCTATTCTTACCACTTAGATTAGGGTGTTTGCTTTGGTAATACTTGATTAGCAAAGTAAGAGCTTGGGTTTGAGTTTCTTCAAGGTAGATCATCTTTGTTATTGAAGATCGGAAGCCAGATTGCATCTTTCTCTTCATGGAGCCTCTCTAGAGTCTGGGTACTCGATGATCGCAGTGAAGGGACCTCAACACGAAGCTTTAGAAGTGAAGGAACGGACTACAAAGGTTTTAATCCCTAACTCTTAGATGTAAAGTTGTTTACATGCTTTGTTTCGCCTAATCTCTAGTCTAAGATCTTGGTTAGGGTTGTTCGGCACATGAAAATTTTGATTTTGGCATGGTTGATGCCTTGTAGAACCTTGTTCTAGTGCCTAGTAACCCTACAGTGGTATCAGAGCCAAGCTAGATCTTTAGGCGAAGTCTAGACGAAGTTTAAAGTCCGATCGAACCCCGCAACGTCGATATACACCCCCTCTCTGGAAATTTTTTAAAATGTTGATTTTTTCTTTATTAAAAATAATCAGAAAATTAAGCAGGGAATTCTAAGGATAACTGTAAAATACGACCACCTAATTCCATTAAAGCACCGCGGAACCGCGGCAATACCATGCATTGCGGGCGGTTCCACGGCCGTACGTAGATATTAGGGACTCATTTTTCTACAGTAACATCCGTAGGTATCTCTACATGCTTCTGGGAATTTTTAATATTACTCAAGTGTTTAAGTTTTCTGGAGATCTTTTGTATTCGTTGATACGATCGGAAAGTTTAATTTCATTTAAGTTTTTCCGGGTAATTTAGAACGTGTTAAAAGGTTCGAACGGATATCAATAACTCACTTTTTCCCCTGCCGAAAAATTTTCAAGTGTTGGATTTTTTCCTTAATTAAAGAACATTCATAGTCGTGCAAGTAACGCGGTGGACCCTCTAGAAGAACACAAAACCTTAACTCGATTATGTGACCGTCTGAACCGCCTCTAAACCTTAGGATTTGGGGCATTACGGCGTTGTCACATGTGAGGCGTTGGTTTGACCCTTCTACGGCTGGACCATTGGTACTGTGGCATGTGATGGATACTTTTTGAACTCCGCTCAAGTGTTGAGCTATTTAGGAAATCTTGGGTGTTTGTTTATTCGATCGGAAAGTTTAACATTATCTATTTATCTGGAATGTGATACAATATTTGGAATGCACAAGTAGTTATGTGATAACTAATTTGAATGTTATAAATCTACCAGTTTAGTCTCAGATGATCGGTTGCCACGGGATTTTGATGCGATCAAAAGTCCGTCGCAATCACGTAGCGTACGCGGATACTCGCCGGGTAAACTTAATAGATAGCTATGCCCCATAGCCCCGACCAAGTGACTGTAGGAGAACCCCGTCGCCAAAAGCATCGGTTCAGGTGCTCGTGGCAGCGGTGTTCCGCCTTATGCACTTCGTCGACGGCATCCAGGGTGCGGCCGTCTACTAAAGTTTGCGACGAGCATTCGATCAGGATGTCGGGAATCTTGTTGAATTGCCCGACTAGATATTAAAAAGTGTTTTCGAGATCAAGACTAAAATGCAGGGTTTATAATTGTTAGGCATGCGATGTCTAAAGAATTCATTTGGTTAGGCATGAGATGTCTAAGGAGGTTACGAATTCCAACTGTTGTAGTTTTACACTCTTTTCTGCGACCGTAAATGTAATATGTGGTGTATCACCGGTTTCGTTGCTATACATTAACGACAATTGGGATATGCATATTTACTTACGTTGATGACATGTGATGTTATGTGTTGCTGTGATATGTTATATTGGATCGTCGTGTTCTGAATAGCCAGGGGTTTTATGTGAGATGAGGGTTTCTATTTTCATTCATGTAAAATTCATTGTATGTAATATTATTTTATTAGGGCACTTCCAGGTTGAGGATGATGTCACCATTGTATATTATTTACTTTTCCGCATTAGGTAGACCCAAGGCGGGGAGCACAAGTAACCGGGTTCTAGGGTCCAGTGGGAGACCATCTCGAGGAGTCGAGACCGGGTCTCCTAACCCCAGAATTGGCAGTGTTGCTTGTCGCTCTCGTAGGGGTCTAGGGATGTGGGTTTGGCTATTCATCGCGACCGTGGAATCCGTGTTTTATATAGGCTCGTATTAAAACACGGCCCTCCTAGTATATCCAATATTTCATATATGTTCTTCTGCTACAATGTTCTATGATGAGATCATATTACTGTTTGAGACGAATGTTTATATTATATATATGAGATATATGTTATATTGCTGATTTCATTTCAAATGTGATACTTGTGAAACATAATAAAATGGGACTTCATTAATGAGATTAATGAAACTAAAAGAAACCTAAAGATGTTGTAGAAACTTGTTTAAAAAATGGTAGCTCTAGTTCTTACTTTGCATAGCGGTGTTCCTTGTAGAACATCCAGCACCTTATTCGATAAGGAAAGAGCCGAGATCCCTTCACCGGGAGTGACCTCTTTAGCAAAACTGGCAGATGCTACAAACTCGGTTTGTCTTTTGATTTTTTATTTATAGTTTTTGCTTTGCATAGTGATATTTGTGAAATATCCTGCACCTTATTCGATGAGGAAAGAGCCGAGATCCCTTCACCGGGAGTGACCTCTTTAGAAAAACTAGAAAAGGCCTAAAAAACATTCCATTTAAAATCACTCGATTCTACAATGATATCAAGTTCATTACGCAAAGGGTTTTCTTAAAAACCTGTCGTAGCCCTCCGTCATTTCAGATAAGTACTACTTAGTATTCGTGCTACGTTTGTTGGCCCGCGTCAAGGCGTAGTATGCGGTAGCTAACTAATGCTTATCTGCAGCATACGATGCGATTGGATTAGGGTAGTCGTGCGACTTTGTTGGCCTGCGTCAAGGGTCATACGGGTGGGTTTAATTCAATCAGGAAATGACGGGTTGAACTTGACTAGCGGACTATGGGTAGTTTGGCCTCCGTCAAGGTCATAGGACGCTAGGGGTAAAAAATTATCGGGAATTTCAAGTATTGAAATTTGCAATGAGATTGCATACCTTCTATGAGATAGTTGGATCCCGATACCCGCTGTGAGTAAGAGTTACTCCTAGGAGAGTTTTACACATTACAATTAGCCGATCAAGTAGGTGTCTAGAAAGGTGTCAACGGGGTTATGCCTCTGGGAAAACGAGATTTACTTTAATTAGGTCCGTGCGAAAGCGCGGGGAACCTCCCTCAAAGTACCGGCACTGGCCTGGATGAAAGATTGGCGAACTTGTAAGGTGTAATTAATCCCGGCTAGTCTTTCCTTTTAGGGTTTGAAGGAAGATTTGACTAAAACAGTGGGAGACATCCTGATTAGATATATTAATAACCAATCTAATCTTGCAAGAGCATACGCTGAGTGTTTTCTTCTATCTCTCTCCAGGTAGCGACTATGTCACGCCTTAATCAAGATAATAATATGGATGTATTGACCGAACCCTCTTGTTATACTGCGCTAAGGAACGTTGGTCCCGCTCCAACTTATAATTGTTATAAGACAGAGCAGGAAATATGGGATTATCAGAATTCCCGTGCTGCCCAAACGAAGAAAGTGCATGCCGATGCATCATCTTCGGGTATGTTCATTACCGAGAACTGTTTCTCAGTATCCTTTATGTCCTGGGTATGAGATACTGGATCAGGATCCTACAAATGTAATCTGTTACATGGGCTACAGATAGGTAGAGAACTGAGAACGGGTGATAAGTTTCAAGAGTTGGAAATGATGCAAGTGTTGCAGCCAAGTCTGTTGGCAGTTATCACCCTGTATTACCAGAATACATTGATTCTGAATGAATGTTATTAGATACCGAACCTGATATACAACATCATATTAGTCTCTTTATTGGTAAAGAAGGATATAATTTTGTATTGTTGGATAATGTTTTGAACATTCCCTATATCAAGAGTTGATCGGTTCAGGCACGTTATCTAAAAGCATAGACGTTCTAAATCAAACCACAATTCTTAACGTAATGAACACACACAAGAGGAAGAGTTCAGAAATGAACGAATCCTTCTTGAGGCATTGTAGAGTAGGTCATATCAATGCGACCCGACTAGCTGAAGTTACATAAAGATGCATATTTAAATTTATTTAAATTTACATCTTGTGAAACTTGCCAGTCATATCACAAAGATAAGATGACCATAGCTCCGTTTATTGGAAACAGAGAAAGAGTTACTGAACTTTTGGGATTGATACATGCTGATGTATGAAGGTCCCCTGTCTACACATGCCAAGACTGGTTCTTTGTACTTCATTACATTCACTAATTATCTCTCAAGGTCCGGACATATGTTCCTATTGAAACACAAGTCTGGAACTTTTGAGAAATTCAATGAATATAAGTTAGAAGTAGAGAACCAAAAACGGGTATAAGTATTATGTCCTTTGATAAGATCAAGGAGGAAAATACTTGAGCACGGAATTCCTGGACTATTCTAAAGGAGAATGAGATTCTCTCTCAACATTACTCCTCCGTATACACCAATGCACGTCGGTGTATCGGGGTGGAGCAATCACACCCTATGTGATATGGTGTGCTCTATGATGAGTACTACTGATTAGCCTATTTTCTTTTGGGATAATGCACTTGAGAAGTTGCATACCTATTGAATAGGGTTCCAACCAAATCAAATGCCTACCACTCCATATGTGATATGGTATGGGAAGAGCCCATCTCTTAAAGATGTTAAGATTTGGGGTTGTCCAGCCTATGTCAAAAGCAAAATCAGGATAAGCTCGAGGCAAGGTCAGTTCTGTGGAAGTTTGATTGATATCCCAAGCATTCGCAAGGGAATATCTTCTACCACACCGAGGAACAAAAGATGTTTTATTTCTCGGCATACCACTTTTTGAGAAAAAAGGAATTTCTTGTGAAGAAATTAGTGGTCATGAGGTAGAACTGGAAGGAGTTCCAGCTATACAAACTGCAGCTGATGATTTGGTAAACCCGGAGAATTCAATAGTTTCCAATGAACCTCAGCCTCTCCGCCGATCTGGTAGGGTTCCTCATCCATCTGAGAGATACTTCGGTTTCTCTATGACAGTGGGAACGAGGATTGCATCATGAGATGATGACCCAACTAGTTTCGACCAGGCCATCAGGAGAGGGGACTCTATAAGAATGGCTGGATACTTAACGATCTGAGATGGAATCCTTATACACCAACAATGTATGGACTTTGGTTGCTTTATCTGAAGGGTTAAATCCCTATCAGGAGCAAGTATATCTTGAGAAGATTACTTGGTTCTGATTTGATGGAGTTGACTAGATACAATAGGAATAATAATACAAGAGTGGCACGATCCAACATGTACCACCTACCAAAGAAAATCACCCGAATACAGCTGTGTGCCAGCGATGCCGCTACTGATCTATGCGGTCAACCTGCAAGAACTGTGGCACAACGGAGGTGAGTTGCCAACTCGTGAGTAGAAAATATCATCAGAGAAAACGAAATAAACAACGATTCCTAGGTCAACTATATCATAAAGGTAACACTATGATATCTAGGGTGACCATATCTGCATATGTTCCAACAATATAATAAATGCCTATCAGCAAGTGGATCTCATCCAACCATATAATCAATGCCTGTATGCATGTGGATCTCATCCACATGTCAACCACTGACACAACAACTCATGCATGCAAATATCATAAAAGCATATGCAGGTAAATATGAGGATATAAATCAACGTGTGTCCCTCGCGACACATCAAAATCATGGAACCTGAGTGCCCAACATCGGCACCCGAAAACATCATGAAATACTCGTATCCAACATCGACACGTAAATCCACATATCCTATCTGTACATCTCACGGAACCTGAGTCTCCAATATCGACACTCGCAATCCATGGAACCTGAGTGTCCAACTCTGACACTCGCAATCCCCACGGAACCTGAGTGTCCAACTCCGACACTCGCAATCCCCATATCCATACGTCTCATAGAACCTGAGTGTCCAACTCTGACGCTCGCAATCCCCACAGAACCTGAGTGTCTAACTCCAACACTCGCAATCCCCATATCGTATCGAGAGAAACCGAGTTTTCAAAACAATACACCTTTCTTGAAATATCTCCACAGTTCTCAAATCCAGAAAATCACATGAAATCCATATCTCATTGCATAAATCCCTGTAATATGATGTATGCAACATAGAACAACAATATGAGCATATCAAGGGAAAATCCGCTATTTAAATGCATCAAGTTATTAAATATATCACGCGGTTCCCAATTATCCAAATCCAACGCAACATCATATAAAACTGAACATGTTGCTATAGCAAGGTATATCATGGTATGATGTAGCAATTCTACTGTGTAGTGAGATAGCAATTATCGATGATAAAGGTGTGTGAGCTGGCCAATATGTGTAAGTGTAATACACACATCATCGATAATGGTGTAGGTGTACTAGCACAAGTATATATACAATGCAATGGGAATGACATGAACGTAGCATAAAGTACATCGTCAGCTAAATGCTATAAGGTGTACGTGTCTACAATATATCCGAGTCAGTGAATCTATAAATCGGCATCCAGCTTCACAACATCACGTACGGTATAATCCATCGTACGGCATATCACTCAAGATTCACAACATTATATAAGTCTATATACTTATATCCCAAGTCACATCTGTATCAATCTCATATCGTGGACCGAAAAAGGTATCAACTATCTCATATCGACTTGCATCCATATAACGACATATCACACTAAGTCATCATATCACATCGTATACTCGTTCTCTTTCAATTCGTACCTATCATGATTCACTTCTCATTTCATTTTCTCATATGTCACTATGTTCATTAGTGTCAACTTTTATCACATTATCATTATTAAATCCTATAATCATATCCGTCGCATATCATTTATCAGGATATAATAATCAAACAATATTCCATATCAATGTTTGCGAGGGTGCTATACGCCATCCTCCCGACTTCCCCCGTAGATATAAATCTACTCATCTGCTAAACTCCTCGCTTAGCCGTAGTCGATGCACTTCATCGTCTCGGAATCTACGCGAAGGTACCTACAATATCACACATATCGCAATACTATCAAAATCAATGTCCGAAAACCGATACGGCACACAGTGCGCTCATAGGTTAGAACCTATAGCCTACGCATGCAAAAACAACCGAACAACCCTCATCGTTGATATACAAATATCCAACGACCCAATTCAATATCAAACACTAAAACCAAGAATTCCAAAATATGGGGGAAAAATAGCTCAAAAACACCCTAATGTGCTCCCAGATTTTGGTTCAGGTCAAATTAGCCAATTTTACATATCAGGTTGCTCTAGATATAGGATAAGGAAGCTACAGAACAAAAATCACCACATTTCACCACAAAGTGGCCGCAAATTGCGGCCATATGGAATAAATCTGCGGCCAGGATAAGAGGAAATGGGCTCGGGTTTTTAGGGTAGGTTCCTGGTTGCCTGCACGTCTCTTTGTGTTCGCTAAATAATTTTTAAGATACCCGGGTTGTAGCAGACCTCAGCATCCCATCACAAAATCCACAAAATACGATATCGGCCGATTTCAAAGTTCGTGTTTTGGTTTCTATTCTCGGGTCTTGGTCAGTAAAACACTCTCTAAGGTCTAGTAAACACTCGCTACACCTCAATAAACCATTTAACAGCAACTTAGAATTTTCTAAGATCAAAATCCTCACTTGTTTGACTCTAAACTAAGCTAGGAAGCTATTAGACTCAAAAACTAAACTAGGGTCTAGAATTTTACCTCATTTGGCAATTCAATAAAAATCCTAACTTCTCAAAGTCTCCAAAAATCCAAACTTGCAAGGTCCAATGTGTTGAGAATGAAGTGGTGCATGTTTTTAATGAAGGGGGTACAGGGTTTTGGTGAAGGATTGGAGATGATGCTTGAGGGTTGAAGTGGATGGAATATGAGTTGAAGAAAATGAAAAAAAGCAATGGAAGAAATGAATGAGGGCAGCCATCACTCTCCCTCTCTCTTATGCTCACTCTCTCTTACCCTCACTCTCTCTCAAAATATCAATTTTTGTTTCTTTCACAAATATATCTTTTCTCCATGGCATCAAATTGATATTCCATTCACACTCAATTCATTTCCTTATCTTTTCTTTCCCTAACTCTCAAAACTCACAAGTCACAAATCCAACATGCACACATGCACATGACATGGTGCAAAATCATGAAAAATGTACAAACACGGATTTTATCCAAAATCCGATAAATATCATTAAAATAAATAAATCATTTTATTCTCCGATAAATTTCAAAATATTGATATACACTTATACCACTTTACGAAAATCCAAAATTTCGCAAATCGGATAGTTTTCGCGAAATATATTATTTTAATATTAAATTTCCAAAAATAATATTTTATATTTCTGAAATGTTACAATCTTCCTCTCTTAAATAAATTCGATCCCAGAATTTAAATTTAACTCTCCACATATTAAAACATTTCAATAATCAGCTCAAAACAACGGGGCTCCGAAATCACGGAAGATACAGAAATACCACAATGCATCTTGTGCGCCAGAAAATTAGTACGAAACTCAAAACCAAACTCCGTCAAACGTCACGCAAATCATCGGATTGCACGCATATCATCGGAGTTACAATTGAGATACAGATCTTGAAATCTACTACCGAAATCCCATATGCACTAATCAAATACTATAATACATATATAGTACGCATCATGAAAACAAAGTGCTCAAGACCAAAATCAGCCCCAAAAGGCATATCCAACCTCACGTGCATTTGGTGCACACTGAAAACCAAATCCAATACATATGCCACTGTCATGACCCAAAATATTAGCTCACGATCAGCACTTAAATCGACGTCTACAGTCGTAACGTAATTCAAGTAAGCTGAAACCCAGAAATCTAAACCTTTATTTAAGAAATAAAGAGGTGAAGCTTTGAAATAAAGGTATGGTAAATCATGTTTTGTCTTTTGAAAATTTAGGCAGCACCTCCCTTGTAAAAATTAACCCCGAAAACGGGTACAATACAGAATATAATAAAGCATCCCCAAACGGGAGCAAATCACACCCAACGGCGAAAACAACCACCACAAGCATAAATATATACGACGCCCAACGGCGAAGATCCACATAAGGAAATAAAGTAAAGCAAGACATCAAACCCAAAAGCGAACATAAAACCCATCGCTGAAGTCTCACAACTACAAGTCTTCTAAGTCTGCAACATATACAATAACTAGTTTCTGAATTGATAGAGTTGACTAGATACAACAGGAATAATAATACAAGAGTGGTACGATCCAATAGGTACCACCTACCAAAAACAAATCACCCGAAAATGGCTGTGTACCAACGATACCGCTACTGATCCATGCGGTCAACCTGCAAGAACTGTGGCACAACGGGGATGAGTTGCCAACTCGTGAATAAAAAATATCATCAGGTAGAAATCGAAATAAACAACGATTCCCAGGTCAACTATATCATAAAGGTAATACTCTGATATCTAGGGCGACCGTACTGCATATGTGCCAACACATAATAAATGCCTATCAGCAAGTGGATATCATCCAACAATATAATCAATGCATGTATGCAGTGGATCTTGTCCAACAATATAATCAATGCATGTATGCAGTGGATCCCGTCCACAATATAATCAATGCATGTATGCAGTGGATCTCGTCCACATGTCAACCACTGACACAACAACTCCTGCATATAAATATTATAAAAGCATATGCAGGTAAAATGAGGATATAAATCAACGTGTGTCCCTCGCGACACAACAAAATCATGAAACCGGAGTGTCAACACTCGAAACATCATGAAACCCGTGTCTAGCATCGACACGTAAATCATCATCTGTCAGGAACCGTCACCATGACCGGCCCTGATGTCAGTACATCTTATGGAACCTGAGTGTCCACATCGACACCCGAAATCCACGTAGCATGTCTGAACATGACTCTGGTTGGTATCCCCCAGATATCCGCTGAGTCCAAATAATATCACCGGTAGGTAGTGGTCCCTCTGCCAGGCTCATCGTCTACACTACGAAATCACCTCTCGTCCTGGGATACCATACCGGGTCCACCATGTACCCACAGACGGTGCCTCCCACTTCTCGAATCGGGTATCACATGCCAATCTCAGAACCGAGAAATCACATGGTGGACGCACTGAAATATCATATCAAGAGAAACCGGGTTTTCAAACAATACATAAATTTCTTGAAACACCCTTACGGTTCTCAAATCTATAAATCGCATGAAATCCATGTCTCAATGCATAAATCCATGAAAAACTGATATATGCAACATAAAACCGCAATATGAGATATTAAGGGAAAACCGCTCTTTTAAATAAATCCAACCTTTAAAATATATCATGCGGTTCCCAAATCCTCCAAAATCAAGTGCAGCATCATATGAGGTGTACATGTAACTGTAGCAAGATATAAGTATCTACATGTAAGCAAGTATGTATGATGCATTTCATAAGCGCAATAGCACAAAAATCAACGTCTCCAAATCACATGTCAATACAATACCCCTTAGGGTATATGCAGCTATAGTAAGATATGTGAGTATACATATCAGTATGTATGCATGATGTATATGTAAATGTAACAAGGTATGTGGGTGTACATGTCAGTATATCATGCAATCTAGCATAATAATGGGTACATGGCAAGTATATCATAGCATGATGTAGCAATTTTACTCTATAAGTGACATAGTAATTATCGATGATGAAGTGTGTGAGTCGGCAATCTGTATAAGTGTAACATACGCATCATCGATAATGGTGTAGGTGTACTAGCACAGGTATGTGAATTGCAATGAGAATAACATGAATGCAGCATAAAGTACCTCGGGAACTAAATGCTATAAGGTATACGTATCTACAATATGTATCCGAGTCGGTGAATCTAGCAATCGGCATCCAGCCTCACAACATCACGTACGGTACAATCCATCGTACGGCATCCTCTAAACAAAGGTATGGATAAATCAACAGGTAAAACTCATCGCGTACGGAAATCTATTGTACGGCAGCATTAAACAAATAGGGATTCTATCAACCTATACAACATCGGGATACGGATCTAAGTCTCGTACGGCATATCACTCAATATGTAAAACATTATCCATATATATACCTATCTCTCAGGTCACATCCATGTCCATCTCGTATCAGGGGACTGACAAAGGTATCAACAATCTCATATCGACTCGAATCCATAAAATGACCTATCACACTAAGTCATCATATCACATTATATACTCGTTCATCACATTAATATCTCGCAACACATTATATAAACGTCACACTTGTCCTCTTTCAATTCGTACCCATCTTCTCATATGTTAATATGTTCATTAGTATCAACTTCTATCATATTATCATTTGTAAATCCTACAATCATGTCCGTCGCATATCATTTATCAAGATAAAATAATAAAACGATATTCCATATCAATGTTTGTGGGGGTGCTATACGCCATCCACCCGACTTCCCCCGTAGATATAAATCTACTCATCTGCTAAACTCCTCGCTTAGCCGTAGTCGATGCGCTTCGTCGTCTCGAAATCCACGCGAAGGTACCTACAATCAATATGAAATCGCAAAGCTATTAACATCAAATTCTGAAATCCAAATAAGGCGCGCGGTGCGCTCATAGGTTAGAACCTATAGCCTACGCATGTAAAATAACTAAACAACCCTCGTCGTTGACGTACAAACGTCCAACGACCAAATACAATATCCAGTCGCAAAACCAAGAAATCCAAATACTGGAAAACATAGCCAAAACCATAAATATAGTCGCTATCCATGAAAACCACCAAGCCTAAAACCCGAATCGTACCAATAACCTTATACTAATAAACTGTAAAGTGGTTTAAGAAATTATATCGATCGATCCATGTCCTTCGGTCTTCAATCTCAGTCCTTAGTATGTTGTGGCTGCCTTGACGAAGTTCTCTCTCCAGTCAAGCTCGTCGAAGAGGTCGCACGTCGAGGATTCTTTATACGGGCTCCCGCCTCAAAACCGAGGCAACTCGGGCATCCAATTTGCTAGCCTAGATGTCCAAAAAAAAAGTAGAGATGGTGTGTGAACACTTGTCTCAAGACACCCAAGAATTTGGGTTTAGGTAAATGATGTTGCCATTTTAAAGTGGAGAGTGATCAAAGGATTTTTGCGTGTGTCACGACCCGAAAGTAAGGAACGTGACCGGCACTTAGATTACGAAGCGTCTAGAGGCGCCACGTGACCTAAGTAAGCCGAAGCCCAGAAATCTAAACCATAAAAGAAGAAAAAGAAGAAAAGAAAAGAAAACAAGTATAAAAACATCAGCAAATTTTACCAAAAATTTCGGCAGAGTCTCCTCTGTAAAAACTGGCCCCCAAACGGGTACAACAAGTATAATATACCTAAACAGTAAAAAGCATCCCCAAACGGGAGCTAGCTCAACGCCAACAGTCGGAAACAACTACAATAAGCACAATAATATACAACGCCAAAGGGCGAGGCTCAAAACTCAAAGAAAACAAAACCACTAAATCAGAATAATACATGCACGACTCTAAGGTCAAAATAAAAGACTGGTCCAATAAACTTATCAAGTAATACAAGTATGGTTGATGGAGCTTACTAGATACAAATGAAAGAATAAAAAATACAATGGTGGTTCAGATACAAGTGAACCAACCTACCGTGCAAATCACCCTGAAGAAAAGATGTGCCAGCAAACTGCCAGGGAAACCTGTACATCGAACCTATAATAAAATTTGGCACAACGGGGTGAGTTGCCAACTCGTGAGTAGAAGACATCTACGAAAAGAAATCGAATGCACGACGCTATCCTAGGTCATAATATTACACTATTATATCCCAATCATCTAGTAATAGCAGGGTAAAACTACGTGTAAATGCAGATACTCCGTGCTCGTGTCAGTGCCTCATATAATACTATGTCATATGAATGGATATGCATGCATCATGAATATAAAATAACCAATCCTGAAATCCAGAAATATCTGTATAAGAAATCTTTAGCTGTTATCATAGTAAAATGTGTATAAGAATCTGAAATCTCAACAATGAAATCCATGAAAATCCGTGTCAAGTATCGACACAACACATGTAATCTCAAGTCTCAATATCTCGGGCTCCGTCTGTCCGGATCGGCCCATATCATCAAATCTCACGACAACGGTCGGTATCCTCCGGATATCCGCCGCGCCAGACATCACCGGTAGGTAGCCTTCCCCTGCCAGGCTCATCGTCTACAACTCGATCTTCTTGCCCCGGGGTACCATACCGGGCCCACCATGTACCCGAGACGGTTCATCCACTCCTCGAATCGGGTCTCGAAATCCATCAGAAAACATGAAATCTCATGGTGGACGACACATACTTCACGAGAAAACCGCATCTTATGTTTTTAAAAAGAGAGGAGGAGGAGAGAGAGAAGTGTTTACATATCTTGCGGTTTTCCCCAAAATCCAGAAATCTCATAGAAATCCAAATCTCAAAATCATGAGTAACTATATGATAAGTGTCGGCATATGCCCATAATACTGCATGATAACATGAAAATATGAATGCATGAATGTCTAAGCAATAAATATCATGTCTGTACTAATGTCAGAGAATAATCACAATATTATATCTGTCGAGTTGTTAACCGATTCTATCCATAAAAAACAATATGATCTAAAGTGTATGTGACATAGCAATTACCGATGATGATGTGTGTGAGCCGGCAAATAAGTGTGCGTGGAATATGCGCATCATCGGTAATAGTGCTGGTGTCATAACAGGTAAAGTTTATACTGATTATAGCAACATATAAAAGAACATGCACCATGATGATTACAGTATGAATGTAAATACAGGTGTGCATTATCCACTCCTCTGCGAGATACGAGTACAACTACCACTATGTGAGTCGAACCTAAACCAGTGTCCATCTAACATCCTAAGGAACTAAACCTAATAGACTAGTCAGTAAGAAACTAGAGTCTACCTAAGGTCTGAATCAATATCTCTAATAGTCGGCGATCCCGCCTCAATAGCGTCACGTACGTAGTACGGCTTCCTCGAATCAAGAGTGCGGTTCAATCATCAAATCTAAGCCTCGTACGGTAAAATCCATCGTACGGCATCCCAATATCGGGGTACGGTCAAGTATCTCCTAGGTGTCTCCTCATTCGTATAATGTCATCATCAACACATCTCATGATCAAGGTGCTAAACTGTGATCGCATACATCAATCATATATCATTGCCATCATGATAAGCATCATTAGTTTATCCACAGAAATATCATGTCATATGTGTAATATTGTGATTAAATCATACCGATATCTTATCGTCATCAAGTCACAAGCTACAGCCCAGGTACTATTTTAGCGTCCCATGTACCTCAATATCACCACCACCCTTTATAATTTATATGTTCATGTTCATTATCTCATTCTCTAATATCCGCTAACACTTTAATACGACTGTATAGTCAAGAATCACGGCATCAAGCCCAGTTATACTGTTTCATCATGCCTCAGATATCATATCACATCAATGAATCCCATATACGTGTTGTGTATATATATACACCTATACCTAGTTTTATATATATACACACATATACGTATACGCCATGTCAAGTTTTAGTGTGTGCGTGTGTGTTTCTATCAGAAACCTACGAACCTCTCCCAAAGTATTCATCCTCAGGTGTGGTTTTCCTAAATCAGTCTAGTCCCGCCTAGGGTCATTACCAGGGTCCAACTTAGTAAGAATCTAGGGTCACATCCGGTTTCCTAATGTCAATAAGTGTTATTCCTATTCTACGTTGCGGGGGTGCTAAACGCCATCCACCCGACTTCCCCCCGTAGATATGCATCTACTCACCTGATCCATGTCTGCCGAAGACGGTGTCGCCATCATCCTCTTCATCGCCCGCAGTCCACGTGAGGGGTACCTAAACGCAAACATATAAATAGTATCGTAAACTGAATCACATACAAAAGCCAAAACGACGCAAGGAACAAGCATAGGTTAAAACCTATGTCCCGTCCACGCAAAAGAACCAAATATCGCTTGATATCGGCGTACAGACTTCGATGGATCGAGATAACATCAACAAACAACTTGTAGTTTTAAAACACATTACTTATAGCATAAAACACGATTAAATCCATCGAAACCCTAAAATCTATCAAACCGTCCAATTTCGCAAAAGCCCGAAAATGCCAGTATACCGGTTTTCATCAGAACTTGACATTTAAATGAAACTAATGGTCATAAAACTCATTAAATAGCATTACTTGACTATACAAACCATTACTATATTTTTATTACACAATTTTGCATTTATTTGAAATTTCTAGTTTGCAACTTTTAACAATTTTAACATTTTTCAAGCAAAATACCACAATTCCACCGCAAAACGTGATTTTGCATAAATTAATGACTTAAACCACAATTCATGATGATAATGATATAATGAAACCATAATTATATTTTTAATCTCATTTATATAGGAATTTCTAAAATCTAGTTTACAAAATTAGCAATTTTTATCACAATTTATCAATTAACCATAGAAACTAGCAATCAAACTAAGTTTTTCTTTCCATTAACATGCTAACATTTCCACTAAAACTATAATCCAATGATAACAACCCAAATTAGAATTTTATATTAACCACAAACACATTTTGCAAAAACCTAGTTAGCTAATTTCCTAATTTAAAACAATTTTAAATGAAAATTTTACAATTCAACAACCATGCAATATTTTCCAGTTCTAAAAATGTTAAACTAACTATTATAACCCTAAATTATTAACAAAAATCATAACTTGAATTTACAAACCCTAACTTGAATTTTTTTTAAAAACATAGAATTAATTCATTAAATCTAATTAAGCTTAAATGAACATCTAAAACAATAAATCAAAAGAAAGAAATTATACCTCCCAAAATATGAAATCCAAACAAGAAATGAGCCTCCAAAATGCATGCCTTCCATCTCCAAATTTCATATAAAAAAGAGCAAGGAATAAAGAGTATGAAATAAATAGGATTTTGTGGAATTTTAATGGAATTTTTGATGTATTTTTAATGAATTTTGAATAAAAATGAGGTGGGAAAAGGGGCGGCTGCCATGGGGGGTTTGTGGCCGGCCTAGAGGGAGGTGAGGGAGAGAAAGAAGAGAGTGTGATGTTGTGTAGAAGTTTCAAGAAGAGAAACAACACTAAAAGTCTTTTCATGCTTTATTTAATTATTTATTTATTTATTTACTATAGCAACTCAAGAAAGCTCTAGAAAATAGGAAAAATTTGCAAATAATTTTTGCATGATACATACTAAATTCTAACATGCCATGGTTCATTTTTACAAATTAAAACCATTTAAATTTGTAATTTACACTAATTTAGTGTAAAAATAAAGCTTATGTTAATATTTAAAATAATTAATTTAGGAAAAATATTTTATTAAACTAAAAATTTATAAGTGGCTAAATAAACACCATTTACTAGTAATTTCATAATTAAAATGGATATTTTTAAAATTATAATGAAAAACAATCACGGTTTGATATTACGAAAAATACATTTTACTTTACCGAAAATCATAAAATTCACTTAAACAATTTTATTCATTTAATTATTTATTTAATTATTTTTAAAACGTTACAATCTTCCCCCCTTTAAGAAATTCGGTCCCCGAATTTAAATTAAAATTCCCCCTCCAAATACTAAAACATTTAGCAAACACTCAAATCGTCGGGGCTCCGAAATCATCAATACATAACTAAGATCAACTCCGTCAAGCATAACGCAATCATCGGAGTTATGGCGAGAATAAAATATCAAAACCCAATATGAAAACCATCATAATATACATCAATCTATAACTTATATATAGTCCGCATCCTAGTAAAATCGCCTAAGCATCATAATAAAGAAGCCTACAAAAACCGCTCTTGAAAATCGCCGTGCAATGCACATGTCACGGTATAAGTAACGGACGTTTAATTTAAAAAAATAGCTATATATATATCTTTTATTTAACATACACGTCCCGCCTGATTACTAAATCAAATAATAATGATTATGAAAACATACTGCTCAAACTAAAATCAATCCCAATCACATCAATAAAATGTTATGTGCGTCCGGTGCGCACTGAAATCGAAACCAAATGCAAAAACCATGAATACCCACAAAACAAAACTAAGTGCAACAGGTGTGCACCAAAAACATCTGTCAAGTGCAACGGGCGTGCACGACTCAAAATCAGGTGCGTCTAATCTGCACAAAACCCCGATTTAGTACATCTGGTGTGCACAAAATCGCATCAAGTGCGCCAAGTATGCGCAAGAATCCTAATCAGGTGCACATGGTGCGCGAAAAAATGCATCGAATGTCAACATCGAAATCACAGTACAAAAATACATGAAAACTAGGTCGACGCATATATCAAAATCTTGTGTAACCCATATGCACGAAATCAAATCAAAAATCTCAAACTATATAAAACCAAATCAAGTGTACTGGGTATATACTAAGCAACATCAATACAACTGATATATGAAACACAGATAGAATGTAATGAAGGTACACATAAGAAATACCAATCGTAGAACAAAATCCTCAAAATACCAAAATCCAATAACAGAAATATGAAATTCAAATCACCAAGTCACATCGTAATCACTATCATCAATGTGCGCCTCTTTCCTCTGATGTCGATTGCTTCAAACTTGTCTCTTCATAAGTGTACTGACTGCACTCCCGACGGCAATACTCATATCTAGAGTCTCCCACGTAGTCGATCCCTTCACTTGATATCCGGACTATATTAAACTTTTCGATCGATCCATCAAAATCCCATAATTCCCCGAGAGCTCAACACTCAAGTACAGCTTAAAAATATCCGGTACATACCCCAGCATCGATGATCCAGCCGTAGAAGGGCAAACCCAAGCCTCACTAATGGCACCGCGGAACTGCCATAAACCCTAAGGTTCAAGGGCGTTCTCGTGGTCATTATGTCGAGTTAGGGTTTCATTCTTCTAGAAGGTCCATCGAAATACCTGCATGTTCTTCCGAATACTTTAAACTTGGGAAAATGGTTTTCTCATAATCGTTCGAACCCTTTAACTTCATCCGGACGGCATGTGAATACCCTTTATCCACACGCTAAGCAATGCTTCAATCCTCAAGAATAACTAATACTCTAATGGTTATCGCATTCGAGCCGCAGCTCCTTCTGCCAGTGCGCCCGTGGTAACAAAAACCACCCTCCGACATCGACGAAGATAGATCAAAGGAACGAATGAAATACGGTGCAAACAAATGTACATCCTAAGGCTCCTTAAGCAGATTAGCGTATCGTAAGTATGCCGCGGACCATACCCACGGTACGTTACTCTACCTAAATCGCCTACTCCATCAACCAAGGGTCTCCTAGACTTATACAAGGTTAAACCTAGCGCTCTGATACCAAGTTTGTCATGACCCGAAAGTACGGAACGTGACCGGTACATAGATTACGAAGCGTCTAGAGGTGCCACGTGACCTAAGTAAGCCGAAGCCCAGAAATCTAAACCATAAAAGAAGAAAAAGAAGAAAAGAAAAGAAAACAAGTATAAAAACATCAGCAAATTTTACCAAAAATTTCGGCAGAGTCTCCTCTGTAAAAACTGGCCCCCAAACGGGTACAACAAGTATAATATACCTAAACAGTAAAAAGCATCCCCCAAACGGGAGCTAGCTCAACGCCAACAGGCGGAAACAACCACAATAAGCACAATAATATACAACGCCAAAGGGCGAGGCTCAAAACTCAAAGAAAACAAAACCACTAAATCAGAATAATACATGCACGACTCTAAGGTCAAAATAAAAGACTGGTCCAATAAACTTATCAAGTAATACAAGTATGGTGGATGGAGCTTACTAGATACAAATGAAAGAATAAAAAATACAATGGTGGTTCAGATACAAGTGAACCGACCTACCGTGCAAATCACTCTGAAGAAAAGATGTGCCAGCAAGCTGCCAGGGAAACCTGTACATCGAACCTGTAATAAAATTTGGCACAACGGGGTGAGTTGCCAACTCGTGAGTAGAAGACATCTACGAAAAGAAATCGAATGCACGACGCTATCCTAGGTCATAATATTACACTATTATATCTCAATCATCTAGTAATAGCAGGGTATAACTACGTGTAAATGCAGATACTCCGTGCTCGTGTCAGTGCCTCATATAATACTATGTCATATGAATGGATATGCATGCATCATGAATATAAAATAACCAATCCTGAAATCCAGAAATATCTGTATAAGAAATCTTTAGCTGTTATCATAGTAAAATGTGTATAAGAATCTGAAATCTCAACAATGAAATCGATGGAAATCCGTATCAAGTATCGACACAACACATGTAATCTCAAGTCTCAATATCTCGGGCTCCGTCTGTCCGGATCGGCCCATATCATCAAATCTCAGGACAACGGTCGGTATCCTCCGGATATCCGCCGCGCCAGACATCACCGGTAGGTAGCCTTCCCCTACCAGGCTCATCGTCTACAACTCGATCTTCTTGCCCCGGGGTACCATACCGGGCCTACCTTGTACCCGAGACGGTTCATCCACTCCTCGAATCGGGTCTCGAAATCCATCAGAAAACATGAAATCTCATGGTGGACGACACATACTTCACGAGAAAACCGCATCTTATGTTTTTAAAAAGAGAGGAGGAGGAGAGAGAGAAGTGTTTACATATCTTACGGTTTTCCCCAAAATCCAGAAATCTCATAGAAATCCAAATCTCAAAATCATGAGTAACTATATGATAAGTGTCGGCATATGCCCATAATACTGCATGATAACATGAAAATATGAATGCATGAATGTCTAAGCAATAAATATCATGTCTGTATTAATGTCAGAGAATAATCACAATATTATATCTGTCGAGTTGTTAACTGATTCTATCCATAAAAGACAATATGATCTAAAGTGTATGTGACATAGCAATTACCGATGATGATGTGTGTGAGCCGGCAAATAAGTGTGCGTGGAATATGCGCTTCATCGGTAATAGTGCTGGTGTCCTAACAGGTAAAGTTTATACTGATTATAGCAACATATAAAAGAACATGCACCATGATGATTACAGTATGAATGTAAATACAGGTGTGCATTATCCACTCCTCTGCGAGATACGAGTACAACTACCACTATGTGAGTCGAACCTAAACCAGTGTCCATCTAACATCCTAAGGAACTAAACCTAATAGACTAGTCAGTAAGAAACTAGAGTCTACCTAAGGTCTGAATCAATATCTCTAATAGTCGGCGATCCCGCCTCAATTGCGTCACGTACGTAGTACGGCTTCCTCGAATCAAGAGTGCAGATCAATCATCAAATCTAAGCCTCGTACGGTAAAATCCATCGTACGGCATCCCAATATCGGGGTACGATCAAGTATCTCCTAGGTGTCTCCTCATTCGTATAATGTCATCATCAACACATCTCATGATCAAGGTGCTAAACTGTGATCGCATACATCAATCATATATCATTGCCATCATGATAAGCATCATTAGTTTATCCATAGAAATATCATGTCATATGTGTAATATTGTGATTAAATCATACCGATATCTTATCGTCATCAAGTCACAAGCTACAGCCCAGGTACTATTTTAGCGTCCCATGTACCTCAATATCACCACCACCCTTTATAATTTATATGTTCATGTTCATTATCTCATTCTCTAATGATCCGCTAACACTTTAATACGACTGTATAGTCAAGAATCACGGCATCAAGCCCAGTTATACTGTTTCATCATGCCTCAGATATCATATCACATCAATGAATCCCATATACGTGTTGTGTATATATATACACCTATACCTAGTTTTATATATATACACACATATACGTATACGCCATGTCAAGTTTTAGTGTGTGCGTGTGTGTTTCTATCAGAAACCTACGAACCTCTCCCAAAGTATTCATCCTCGGGTGTGGTTTTCCTAAATCAGTCTAGTCCCGCCTAGGGTCATTAGCAGGGTCCTACTCAGTAAGAATCTAGCGTCACATCTGGTTTCCTAATGTCAATAAGTGTTATTCCTATTCTACGTTGCGGGGGTGCTAAACGCCATCCACCCGACTTCCCCCCGTAGATATGCATCTACTCACCTGATCCATGTCTGCCAAAGACGGTGTCGCCATCATCCTCTTCATCGCCCGCAGTCCACGTGAGGGGTACCTAAACGCAAACATATAAATAGTATCGTAAACTGAATCACATACAAAAGCCAAAACGACGCAAGGAACAAGCATAGGTTAAAACCTATGTCCCGTCCACGCAAAAGAACCAAATATCGCTCGATATCGGCGTACAAACTCCGATGGATCGAGATAACATCAACAAACAACTTGTAGTTTTAAAACACATTACTTATACCATAAAACACGATTAAATCCATCGAAACCCTAAAATCTATCAAACCGTCCAATTTCGCAAAAGCCCGAAAATGCCAGTATACCGTTTTTCATCAAAACTTGACATTTAAATGAAACTAATGGTCATAAAACTCATTAAATAGCATTACTTGACTATACAAACCATTACTATATTTTTATTACACAATTTTGCATTTATTTGAAATTTCTAGTTTGCAACTTTTAACAATTTTAACATTTTTCAAGCAAAATACCACAATTCCACCGCAAAACGTGATTTTGCATAAATTAATGATTTAAACCACAATTCATGATGATAATGATATAATGAAACCATAATTATATTTTTAATCTCATTTATATAGGAATTTCTAAAATCTAGTTTACAAAATTAGCAATTTTTATCACAATTTATCAATTAACCATAGAAACTAGCAATCAAACTAAGTTTTTCTTTCCATTAACATGCTAACATTTCCACTAAAACTATAATCCAATGATAACAACCCAAATTAGAATTTTATATTAACCACAAACACATTTTGCAAAAACCTAGTTAGCTAATTTCCTAATTTAAAACAATTTTAAATGAAAATTTTACAATTCAACAACCATGCAATATTTTCCAATTCTAAAAGTGTTAAACTAACTATTATAACCCTAAATTATTAACAAAAATCATAACTTGAATTTACAAACCCTAACTTGATTTTTTTTTTAAAAACATAGAATTAATTCATTAAATCTAATTAAGCTTAAATGAACATCTAAAACAATAAATCAAAAGAAAGAAATTATACCTCCCAAAATATGAAATCCAAACAAGAAATGAGCCTCCAAAATGCATGCCTTCCATCTCCAAATTTCATATAAAAATGAGCAAGAAATAAAGAGTATGAAATAAATAGGATTTTGTGGAATTTTAATGGAATTCTTGATGTATTTTTAATGAATTTTGAATAAAAATGAGGTGGGAAAAGGGGGGGGCTGCCATGGGGGGTTTGTGGCCGGCCTAGAGGGAGGTGAGGGAGAGAAAGAAGAGAGTGTGATGTTGTGTAGAAGTTTCAAGAAGAGAAACAACACTAAAAGTCTTTTCATGCTTTATTTAATTATTTATTTATTTATTTACTATAGCAACTCAAGAAAGCTCTAGAAAATAGGAAAAATTTGCAAATAATTTTTGCATGATACATACTAAATTCTAACATGCCATGGTTCATTTTTACAAATTAAAACCATTTAAATTTGTAATTTACACTAATTTAGTGTAAAAATAAAGCTTATGTTAATATTTAAAATAATTAATTTAGGAAAAATATTTTATTAAACTAAAAATTTATAAGTGGATAAATAAACACCATTTACTAGTAATTTCATAATTAAAATGGATATTTTTAAAATTATAATGAATAACAATCACGGTTTGATTTTACGAAAAATACATTTTATTTTACCGAAAATCATAAAATTCACTTAAACAATTTTATTCATTTAATTATTTATTTAATTATTTTTAAAACGTTACAATCTTCCCCCCTTTAAGAAATTCGGTCCACGAATTTAAATTAAAATTCCCCCTCCAAATACTAAAACATTTAGCAAACACTCAAATCATCGGGGCTCCGAAATCATCAATACATAACTAAGATCAACTCCGTCAAGCATAACGCAATCATCAGAGTTATAGCGAGAATAAAATATCAAAACCCAATATGAAAACCATCATAATATACATCAATCTATAACTTATATATAGTCCGCATCCTAGTAAAATCACCTAAGCATCATAATAAAGAAGCCTACAAAAACCCCTCTTGAAAATCGCCGTGCAATGCACGTGTCACGGTATAAGTAACGGACGTTTAATTTAAAAAAATAGCTATATATATATATTTTATTTAACATACACGTCCCGCCTGGTTACTAAATCAAATAATAATGATTATGAAAACATACTGCTCAAACTAAAATCAATCCCAATCACATCAATAAAATGTCATGTGCGTCCGGTGCGCACTGAAATCGAAACCAAATGCAGAAACCATGAATACCCACAAAACAAAACTAAGTGCAACAGGTGTGCACCAAAAACATCTGTCAAGTGCAACGGGCGTGCACGACTCAAAATCAGGTGCGTCTAATCTGCACAAAACCCCGATTTAGTGCATCTGGTGTGCACAAAATCGCATCAAGTGCGCCAAGTATGCGCAAGAATCCTAATCAGGTGCACATGGTGCGCGAAAACATGCATCGAATGTCAACATCGAAATCACAGTACAAAAATACATGAAAACTAAGTCGACGCATATATCAAAATCTTGTGTAACCCATATGCACGAAATCAAATCAAAAATCTCAAACTATATAAAACAAAATCAAGTATACTGGGTATATACTAAGCAACATCAATACAATTGATATATGAAACACAGATAGAATGTAATGAAGGTACACATAAGAAATACCAATCGTAGAACAAAATCCTCAAAATACCAAAATCCAATAACAGAAATATGAAATTCAAATCACCAAGTCACATCGTAATCACTATCGTCAATGTGCGCCTCTTTCCTCTGATGTCGATTGCTTCAAACTTGTCTCTTCATAAGTGTGCTGACTGCACTCCCGACGGCAATACTCATATCTAGAGTCTCCCACGTAGTCGATCCCTTCACTTGATATCCGGACTACATTAAACTTTTCGATCGATCCATCAAAATCCCATAATTCCCCGAGAGCTCAACACTCAAGTACAGCTTAAAAATATCCGGTACATACCCCAGTATCGATGATCCAGCCGTAGAAGGGCAAACCCAAGCCTCACTAATGGCACCGTGGAACTGCCGTAAACCCTAAGGTTCAAGGGCGTTCTCGTGGTCATTATGTCGAGTTAGGGTTTCATTCTTCTAGAGGGTCCATCGAAATACCTGCATGTTCTTCCGAATACTTTAAACTTGGGAAAATGGTTTTCTGATAATCGTTCGAACCCTTTAACTTCATCCGGACGGCATGTGAACACCCTTTATCCGCACGCTAAGCAATGCTTCAATCCTCAAGAATAACCAATACTCTAATGGTTATCGCATTCGAGCCGCAGCTCCTTCTGCCAGTGCGCCCGTGGTAACAAAAACCACCCTCCGACATCGACGAAGATAGATCAAAGGAACGAATGAAATACGGTGCAAACAAATGTACATCCTAAGGCTCCTTAAGCAGAGTAGCGTATCGTAAGTATGCCGCGGACCATACCCACGGTACGTTACTCTACCTAAATCGCCTACTCCATCAACCAAGGGTCACCTAGACTTATACAGGGTTAAACCTAGCACTCTGATACCAAGTTTGTCACGACCCGAAAGTACGGAACGTGACCGACACTTAGATTACGAAGCGTCTAGAGGCGCCACGTGACCTAAGTAAGCCGAAGCCCAGAAATCTAAACCATAAAAGAAGAAAAAGAAGAAAAGAAAAGAAAACAAGTATAAAAACATCAGCAAATTTTACCAAAAATTTCGGCAGAGTCTCCTCTGTAAAAACTGGCCCCCAAACAGGTACAACAAGTATAATATACCTAAACAGTAAAAAGCATCCCCAAACGGGAGCTAGTTCAACGCCAACAGGTGGAAACAACCACAATAAGCACAATAATATACAACGCCAAAGGGCGAGGCTCAAAACTCAAAGAAAACAAAACCACAAAATCAGAATAATACATGCGCGACTCTAAGGTCAAAATAAAAGACTGGTCCAATAAACTTATCAAGTAATACAAGTATAGTTGATGGAGCTTACTAGATACAAATGAAAGAATAAAAAATACAATGGTGGTTCAGATACAAGTGAACCGACCTACCGTGCAAATCACCCTGAAGAAAAGATGTGCCAGCAAGCTGCCAGGGAAACCTGTACATCGAACCTGTAATAAAATTTGGCACAACGGGGTGAGTTGCCAACTAGTGAGTAGAAGATATCTACGAAAAGAAATCGATTGCACGACGCTATCCTAGGTCATAATATTACACTATTATATCCCAATCATCTAGTAATAGCAGGGTAAAACTACGTGTAAATGCAGATACTCCGTGCTCGTGTCAGTGTCTCATATAATACTATGTCATATGAATGGATATGCATGCATCATGAATATAAAATAACAAATCCTGAAATCCAGAAATATCTGTATAAGAAATCTTTAGCTGTTATTATAGTAAAATGTGTATAAGAATCTGAAATCTCAACAATGAAATCCATGGAAATCCGTGTCAAGTATCGACACAACACATGTAATCTCAAGTCTCAATATCTCGGGCTCCGTCTGTCCGGATCGGCCCATATCATCAAATCTCACGACAACGGTCGGTATCCTCCGAATATCCGCCGCGCCAGACATCACCGGTAGGTAGCCTTCCCCTGCCAGGCTCATCGTCTACAACTCGATCTTCTTGCCCCGGGGTACCATACCGGGCCCACCATGTACCCGAGACGGTTCATCCACTCCTCGAATCGGGTCTCGAAATCCATCAGAAAACATGAAATCTCATGGTGGACGACACATACTTCACGAGAAAACCGCATCTTATGTTTTTAAAAAGAGAGGAGGAGGAGAGAGAGAAGTGTTTACATATCTTGCGGTTTTCCCCAAAATCCAGAAATCTCATGGAAATCCAAATCTCAAAATCATGAGTAACTATATGATAAGTGTCGGCATATGCCCATAATACTGCATGATAACATGAAAATATGAATGCATGAATGTCTAAGCAATAAATATCATGTCTGTACTAATGTCAGAGAATAATCACAATATTATATCTGTCGAGTTGTTAACTGATTCTATCCATAAAAAACAATATGATCTAAAGTGTATGTGACATAGCAATTACCGATGATGATGTGTGTGAGCCGGCAAATAAGTGTGCGTGGAATATGCGCATCATCGGTAATAGTGCTGGTGTCCTAACAGGTAAAGTTTATACTGATTATAGCAACATATAAAAGAACATGCACCATGATGATTACAGTATGAATGTAAATACAGGTGTGCATTATCCACTCCTCTGCGAGATACGAGTACAACTACCACTATGTGAGTCGAACCTAAACCAGTGTCCATCTAACATCCTAAGGAACTAAACCTAATAGACTAGTCAGTAAGAAACTAGAGTCTACCTAAGGTCTGAATCAATATCTCTAATAGTCGGCGATCCCGCCTCAATAGCGTCACGTACGTAGTACGGCTTCCTCGAATCAAGAGTGCGGTTCAATCATCAAATCTAAGCCTCGTACGGTAAAATCCATCGTACGGAATCCCAATATCGGGGTACGGTCAAGTATCTCCTAGGTGTCTCCTCATTCGTATAATGTCATCATCAACACATCTCATGATCAAGGTGCTAAACTGTGATCGCATACATCAATCATATATCATTGCCATCATGATAAGCATCATTAGTTTATCCACAGCAATATCATGTCATGTGTGTAATATTGTGATTAAATCATACCGATGTCTTATCGTCATCAAGTCACAAGCTACAGCCCAGGTACTATTTTAGCGTCCCATGTACCTCAATATCACCATCACCCTTTATAATTTATATGTTCATGTTTATTATCTCATTCTCTAATGATCCGCTAACACTTTAATACGACTGTATAGTCAAGAATCACGGCATCAAGCCCAGTTATACTGTTTCATCATGCCTCAGATATCATATCACATCAATGAATCCCATATACGTGTTGTGTATATATATACACCTATACCTAGTTTTATATATATACACACATATACGTATACGCCATGTCAAGTTTTAGTGTGTGCGTGTGTGTTTCTATCAGAAACCTACGAACCTCTCCCAAAGTATTCATCCTCAGGTGTGGTTTTCCTAAATCAGTCTAGTCCCGCCTAGGGTCATTACCAGGGTCCTACTCAATAAGAATCTAGGGTCACATCTGGTTTCCTAATGTCAATAAGTGTTATTCCTATTCTACGTTGCGGGGGTGCTAAACGCCATCCACCCGACTTCCCCCCGTAGATATGCATCTACTCACCTGATCCATGTCTGCCGAAGACGGTGTCGCCATCATCCTCTTCATCGCCCGCAGTCCAGGTGAGGGGTACCTAAACGCAAATATAGAAATAGTATCGTAAACTGAATCACATACAAAAGCCAAAACGACGCAAGGAACAAGCATAGGTTAAAACCTATGTCCCGTCCACGCAAAAGAACCAAATATCGCTCGATATCGGCGTACAGACTCCGATGGATCGAGATAACATCAACAAACAACTTGTAGTTTTAAAACACATTACTTATACCATAAAACACGATTAAATCCATCGAAACCCTAAAATCTATCAAACCGTCCAATTTCGCAAAAGCCCGAAAATGCCAGTATACCGTTTTTCATCAAAACTTGACATTTAAATGAAACTAATGGTCATAAAACTCATTAAATAGTATTACTTGACTATACAAACCATTACTGTATTTTTATTACACAATTTTGCATTTATTTGAAATTTCTAGTTTGCAACTTTTAACAATTTTAACATTTTTCAAGCAAAATACCACAATTCCACCGCAAAACGTGATTTTGCATAAATTAATGACTTAAACCACAATTCATGATGATAATGATATAATGAAACCATAATTATATTTTTAATCTCATTTATATAGGAATTTCTAAAATCTAGTTTACAAAATTAGCAATTTTTATCACAATTTATCAATTAACCATAGAAACTAGCAATCAAACTAAGTTTTTCTTTCCATTAACATGCTAACATTTCCACTAAAACTATAAGCCAATGATAACAACCCAAATTAGAATTTTATATTAACCACAAACACATTTTGCAAAAACCTAATTAGCTAATTTCCTAATTTAAAACAATTTTAAATGAAAATTTTACAATTCAACAACCATGCAATATTTTCCAATTCTAAAAGTTTTAAACTAACTATTATAACCCTAAATAATTAACAAAAATCATAACTTGAATTTAAAAACTCTAACTTGAATTTTTTTTTAAAACATAGAATTAATTCATTAAATCTAATTAAGCTTAAATGAACATCTAAAACAATAAATCAAAAGAAAGAAATTATACCTCCCAAAATTTGAAATCCAAACAAGAAATGATCCTCTAAAATGCATGCCTTCCATCTCGAAATTTCATATAAAAATGAGCAAGGAATAAAGAGTATGAAATAAATAGGATTTTGTGGAATTTTAATGGAATTTTTGATGTATTTTTAATGAATTTTGAATAAAAATGAGGTGGGAAAAGGGGGGGCTGCCATAGGGGGTTTGTGGCCGGCCTAGAGAGAGGTGAGGGAGAGAAAGAAGAGAGTGTGATGTTGTGTAGAAGTTTCAAGAAGAGAAACAACACTAAAAGTCTTTTCATGCTTTATTTAATTATTTATTTATTTATTTACTATAGCAACTCAAGAAAGCTCTAGAAAATAGGAAAAATTTGCAAATAATTTTTGCATGATACATACTAAATTCTAACATGCCATGGTTCATTTTTACAAATTAAAACCATTTAAATTTGTAATTTACACTAATTTAGTGTAAAAATAAAGCTTATGTTAATATTTAAAATAATTAATTTAGGAAAAATATTTTATTAAACTAAAAATTTATAAGTGGCTAAATAAACACCATTTACTAGTAATTTCATAATTAAAATGGATATTTTTAAAATTATAATGAAAAACAATCACGGTTTGATTTTACGAAAAATACATCTTACTTTACCGAAAATCATAAAATTCACTTAAACAATTTTATTCATTTAATTATTTATTTAATTATTTTTAAAACGTTACAGCATGGCAAAATCAAGCAAACAAATTGGGCTCCTACTTGTGAGCTCGGCCAGAATTGGGCACACAAAATGTTCACTGGGAATGCAATAATCAAGTGGTGAAGTGAATATATTAATTTTCTCACAAAATTAAAACCCTCACACATGAATAGTGCTCGGCTAAACTAGTTCACATGGCAATTTGTAATGGAGAGGCGAGCTTAACAAAAAAGAGTGGTGAGCATAAGTATTGCAAAAATATCCATCACAAATATCTATATGAAATATCTAAAGTTTGACAAACACAAATTAATGCAAAAGCAAAACCTTATCCACACATGCCACCACACCAATGACTCACCCAACCAAATTTCGGCCACAACATATTGATAAAGGAAATGGCCAAAAAAAAGATACACAAACATCAACCTTTAATTTAAATCGGAAGAAAAGATAATTGCAACTTCAAAAGTAATCTTGTAACGGATCACAAGAAAACCCCAAATTTGTAAATCGAGTAATTTCCGCGAAATATATTATTTTAATATTAAATTCCAAAAATAATGTTTTATATTTTCTGAAATGTTACAATTTTCCTCCCTTAAAGAAATTCGGTCCCCGAATTTAAAATTTAAACCCCCAAATACTAAACCCTTTCAATAATCAGCTCTATCACGGGGCTCCGAAATCACAGAAAATACAGAAATACCACAGCGCATCCTGTGTGCCGGAAAAATGAGTAAGAAAACTCAAAACCGAACTCCGTCAAGCGTTACGCAAATCATCGGACTTGCACGCATATCATCGGAGTCACAATGGAGATACAGATCTCAAAATCCACTACTGAAATCCAATATGCACTAGTCAAATACTATAATATGGGTATAGTACGCATTCTTAGAAAAATCGTTTAAAACTGAATAAAACACATGCAGAATCTTTTCTGAATTGCCGTGTAATGCGTAACTCACGGTACAAGTGGCGGACGCTCATTTGTAAAGAAATAATATACTAGCATATATGTTTTGCTCAAATATACGTTCTGTCTTTTTGAAATATCCCAAAAAGTTTTCCTTAGTAAACGTTCGTGTCATTCGCAGACACGTAAGAAATAGCGAGACTATATCTCCTTTTTGAAAACCTCTTGGTAAACTTTTATGCATGCAAAGTACACAGGTACTGTCCTCGGATCAGTCTTGTTAGGCTACTACAAAGTATAGGGCCCCATCATGAAAGCAAAGTGCTAAAAAGCAAAATCAACCTCAAAAGGCGTATCCAACAATCACGTGCGTCGGGTACGCATGGAAATCAAGCCAAATACAAGTGCTACGAATGTGCACAAAACCAAACTAAGTGCAACGGGTGTGCACGAAAACATCTGTCCAGTGCAACGGATGTGCACGACAACAACATCTAGTGCATCTATAGTGCACGAAAATCTCAATCCAGTGCAAGTCTCATACACGAACGAAAATCCCAATCGAGTGCATCTGGTGTGCACAAATCACATCTCATCTCATGCGCCCAACATGCGCGAAAATCCCAAATCAAGTGCATCCGTCATGCACAAATGAAATCTAAATCAAGTGCATCCAACATGCACGAATGAAATCTAAATCAAGTGCATCCAATACCAAGCGCCTAACATGCGCATAAATCTGATCCAAGCGCATCCGGTCCGTAATAAGTATCAAGTGCAATAGTATGCACGAAAATGAACAACAAGTACACACGCGCACGAAAACACAAATCCGGTAAAACGAATGGTCAAAGACATAAATCGGGTGCAACCAATGTACGAAGTATAAACCTAGTGCAACCAATGCACGAAATATGCATCCGGTGCAACAAATGCACAAAATACAAATCAGGTGCATCCAGTGTACGAAATACAAATCCTATGCATCCAGTGCACGAAATATCAAATCCGGTGCATCCAGTGCACGAAATATCAAATCCTGTGTATCCAGTGCACGAAATATCAAATCCTGTGTACGAAATCCAGGAAATCATAAACATATGCAGCTAAGGCACAAAATCGACTTCAACACAACGGTGTATAAAATATATATCTCAAGTGCAATAACCATCCACAAAATGTAAAAACCCAGTAGGCGCAGCCAAGGTGCACGAAAACCATATCCTGAAACTCAATCATCAAAACTCAAATCCAAGCGATATAAGCGTGATATTCAGATCACAACGCAAATCGCAACAAATGACAATGAGGTACACCTCCTACAATGTTGAAAATATAACGGTGCGCCCAAAACTGGCAAAGAAAGAACATCTGCTTGCCTCCTTCTCACGGTCTAGCGTCTTCTGTCTCTGGGTCCTCATTTCTCTGCGGATTACCAATCTCGCACTTTATCGGCTCATCAGCCCGGTCAGGTGTGCTAACTGAAATGATTCCGCTCTGGCACTCTTCAGGTCATCTCTCGGCCAAATAGTATGATCACTCATAAAGCAGCACGTCACTGGCGTCGGCCTCTGACCCACTGAATACATGTGACACAACTGATCCTTGGTGCAATCTCATCGCAGCAGTGTCCTGGAAGGAACCGGCTCAAGGTCTCTTCCGATCTCGCCTATACCGAACTATACGGAGGCTGGTACACTTACCAAATCTTTTCTCGTTCTCTGGACCCCTGCGTTTTCATCACAGCATTTCCTAGGAAACTGGTCGAATTCCAACGCGTCTGCATACATATCAGATCTCTAATCTCAACGGGGAGTAACAACAGCTCGTCAGCATCACGCACGAACCTCTTATTCCATTCGTCCTTATTATCGTCCACTTCAACATCATGTCATGCTATCTGCATACTAAAATGGTTCTCAGCGAAAATCAATCCGGAATCTCTCGCACGGATTCAAAATCACGAACTCGGTATCTTCATCACTCTGTAGAAGATATCTTGCCGAACACATCCTTGGGTACTCGTCCCAACAATCGGAGGAATACTCTACACTCGTACGTTCTCGATCAACTCACAACGCATCTGGGTGAAGTCCTCTATCCATAACTGGTCATCTTACTGATCTCCTATCGGATCATCCAATGAATAACGTCATCTCTGGATTGATCTGCTTTGGATCGAATAAGATTCTCCATACTGGAAATCTTCAACTCAACTGGGCCTGCGTCGGCTCATCAATCAGACGAATCACCTCCGTCTCTCAACTCAAGATAGCCTATCTATCACCTGTCGCCTCTCTGCCTGAAAGCTCCAGCGATCTCAGCGCAGAAGCTCTGGAAGCGGCATCACATAAATCTCAGCAACAGCTGGGTCATCTGTCTGCACGGTAGATGACATCACAATCTCTGAGGTATGCTGTACATCAACGGTCCTCTCACAACAGGCAGCTTCTAACAATGGCTTGATCATCCGGTACAAAACCGCACATTCATCTCAAACGAGAGGTCACAACACAACCACTAAACCGATACGTTCCCATGTCACCAGGAAACACGATGGTCAGTCCTCGTCCACGACGAGCTCGCCCTGACCGCATCATGAGTAGCAGCTCAAACTGCGCTCAAACCATGGTGACAGGAACCTCAATCAAGTATCGACGAACAGATCAAGGGATGAAAAGAGTCAACAAATCCCAAAATGGATACATGATCATAAGGAGGAGTCAAATCACTGAGAGAATGATCATGGAAGAGAATAAAATCAAGGATCTCAATGGATGTATAACCAAGGGAACGAAGAGAATCACCAGTCTCAAGATATGTACATCCTAAGGTCATTTAAGTGGAGTATCGTATCGTAAATATGCCGCGGAACATACGTACGGTACGTCACTCTACTCAATCTACCTACTCCATCAATCAGGGTCAGCATATGTAACGAATGTTCGGGTTTAATACCCCCCCTGTTCAAGTCTAAGTTCCGTAAGGTTAAGCCTAGGTTCCGAAATATATACGCCCTAAACTCCACATAGTCAAACCTAAACTCGAACCAAGGTTAAACCTATCGCTCTAATACCAACTTTGTTACGACCCAAAATATTAGCTTGTGACCAGCACTTAAATCACGCGACGTCTACAGGCGTAACGTAATTCAAGTAAGCTAAAACCCATAAATCTAAACCTTTTTTTAAGAAATAAAGAGGTGAAGCTTTGAAATAAAGGTATAGTAAATCATGTTTTGTCTTTTGAAAATTTGGGCAGCACCTCCCTTTTAAAAACTAACCCCGAAAACGGGTACAACACAGAATATAATAAAGTATCCCCAAACGGGAGCAAATCACGCCAAACGGCGGAAACAACCACCACAAGCATAAATATATACGACGCCCAACGACGAAGATCCACATAAGGAAATAAAGTAAAGCAAGACATCAAACCCAAAAGCGAACATAAAACCCATCGCTCAAGTCTTGCAACTACAAGTCTTCTAAGTCTGCAACATATACAATAACTAGTTTCTGAATTTATGGAGTTGACTAGATACAATAGGAATAATAATACAAGAGTGGTACGATCCAATAGGTATCACCTACCAAAAACAAATCACCCGAAAACAGCACTGTGCCAACGATGCCGCTACTGATCCATGCGGTCAACCTGCAAGAACTGTGGCACAACGGGGTGGGTCGCCAACTCGTGAATAGAAAACATTATCAGGTAGAAATCGAAATAAACAACGATTCCTAGGTCAATTATATCATAAAGGTAATACTCTGATATCTAGGGTGACCATACTGCATATGTGCCTACACATAATAAATGCCTATCAGCAAGTGGATATCATTCAACAATATAATCAATGCATGTATGCAGTGGATCTTGTCCAACAATATAATCAATGCATGTATGCAGTGGATCTCGTCCACAATATAATCAATGCATGTATGCAGTGGATCTCGTCCACGTGTCAACCACTGACACAACAACTCCTGCATGTAAATATCATAAAAGTATATGCAGGTAAAATGAGGATATAAATCAATTTGTGTCCCTCACGACACAACAAAATCATGGAACCGGAGTATCCACATCGACACTCGAAATATCATGAAACCCGTGTCTAGTATCGACACGTAAATCCTCATCTTTCAGGCACCGTCACCATGACCGGCCCTGATGTCAGTACATCTCATGGAACCTGAGTGTCCACATCGACACCCGAAATCCACGTAGCATGTCCGAACATGACTCCGGTCGGTATCCCCCAGATATCCGCCGAGTCCAAATAATATCACCGGTAGGTAGTGGTCCCTCTTCCAGGCTCATCGTCTACACCACGAAATCACCTTTCGTCCCGGGGTACCATACCGGGTCCATCATGTACCTACAGACGGTGCCTCCCACTCCTCGAATCGGGTATCACATACCAATCTCAGAACCGAGAAATCACATTGTGGACGCACTGAAATATCATATCAAGAGAAACCGGGTTTTCAAACAATACATAAATTTCTTGAAACACCCTCACGGTTCTCAAATCCATAAATCATATGAAATCCATGTCTCGATGCGTAAATCTATGAAAAACTGATATATGCAACATAAAACTGCAATATGAGCATATTAAGGGAAAACTGCTCTTTTAAATAAATCCAGCCTTTAAAATATATCATGCGGTTCCCAAATTCTCCGAAATCAAGTGCAGCATCATATGAGGTGTACATGTAAATGTAGCAAGATATAAGTATCTACATGTAAGCAAGTATGTATGATGCATTTCATAAGCACAATAGCACAAAAATCAACGTCTCCAAATCATATGTCAATACAATACCCCTTAGGGGTATATGCAGCTATAGTATGATATGTGAGTATACATGTCAGTATGTATGCATGATGTACATGTTGTTGTAACAAGGTATGTGGGTGTACATGTCAGTTTATCATGCAACCTAGCATAGTAATATGAACATGGCTAGTATATCATAGCATGATGTAGTAATTTTACTGTGTAAGTGACATAGCAATTATCGATGATGAAGTGTGTGAGTCGGCAATCTGTGTAAATGTAACATATGCATCATCGATAATGGTGTAGGTGTACTAGCACAGGTATGTGAATTGCAATGAGAATAACATGAATGCAGCATAAAGTACCTCGTGAACTAAATGCTATAAGGTATACATATCTACAATATGTATCCGAGTCGGTGAAACTAGCAATCGACATCCAGCCTCACAACATCACGTACGGTACAATCTATCGTACGGCATCCTCTAAACAAGGGTATGGATAAATCAACAGGTAAAACTCATCGCGTACGGAAATCTATCATACGGCAGCATTAAACAAATAGGGGTTCTATCAACCTATACAATATCGGGGTACGGATCTAAGTCTCGTACAGCATATCACTCAATATGCAAAACATTATCCATATATATACTTATCCCTCAGGTCACATCCATGTCCATCTCATATCAGGGGACCGACAAAGGTATCAACAATCTCATATCGACTCGAATCCATAAAATGACATATCACACTAAGTCATCATATCACATCGTATACTCGTTCATCACATTAATATCTCGCATCACATTATATAAACGTCACACTTGTTCTAGATTCGTTCTCTCCTTAAGGTCTCGTTTCAACTCTTTCAATTACCTCAAAACCTTGGCAATTCGTACCCATCACGATTCACTTATCATTCATATTCTCTTATGTTAGTATGTTCATTAGCATCAACTTCTATCATATTATCATTTGTAAATCCTACAATCATGTCCGTCGCATATCATTTATCAGGATAAAATAATCAAACGATATTCCATATCAATATTTGTGGGGGTGCTATTCGCCATCCACCCGACTTCCCCCGTATATATAAATCTACTCACCTGATAAACTCCTCGCTTAGCTATAGTCGATGCGCTTTGTCGTCTCGAAATCCACGTGAAGGTACCTACAATCAATATGAAATCGCAAAACTATTAACATCAAATTCCGAAATCCAAATACGGCACGCGGTGCGCTCATAGGTTAGAACCTATAGCCTACACATGAAAAACAACCAAACAACCCTCGTCGTTGACGTACAAACGTCCAACGACCAAATACAATATCCAGTAGCAAAACCAAGAAATCCAAATACCAGAAAACATAGCCAAAACCATAACTATAGTTGCTATCTATGAAAACTGCCAAGCCTAAAACCCGAATCGTACCAATAACCCTATACTAGTAAACTGTAAAGTGGTTATACCGATCGATCAATATCCTTCGGTCTTCAACCTCAGTCCTTAGTATGTTGTGTTAGTTATATGTATGCCCTAGAGGCCATTGCTATACATAGGATGTATATTGTAGTGGATGCTGGGATATATATAGGGAGGACTTTCTTGCTCGACACGATAGTATGCTATCTGGTTACTCTTTACCTTAACGTGTATACTAATTGTCTCTCTGTTACATGTTGGTAAAGCCCTTAGGATGTGTACTTGACTACCTGGACTATGATGCGGATCATACTAGTGGGGACATGGTAGTCCATAAGTACATCCTTCAAAGTCCCTAGTCGTGGGTATATCGAGACGGGGCATCGATATACCAGAGTAGACTAGCGTATACCTTCTCGACCCATACAGATGGGCGATGGATGATCCCATATCCATTGGTGTTTGACATCAGAGATGATATACGGGTGCTCAGTGGAGACTGGGTACACTGGACGGACTCGCCGAGAACTCCAGATGGTATTATACCTTACGTCAGATGGCAGTTCTCTGATGACACTGGTACAGAGTAGTCTGTTGACCCGAGATCGTCATAGAGTCTTGTGTGGTTCCCACTATGCTTTGATTTCCACCTTACCACGTCCAAGAGGGCGTGCAAAACGGTGGTTTTTGGGTACAGTTCCGAATCACATGGAGGCAATGAGCGATAGGAGGGGATTCGTCTCTCCCGGTATAGGGAGTTGATGTTGCGCTGTGTTCGATTGGCTATAACCGGAAATCCCTGGTCAGGATTGCTGAGATTTACTGGTAAGTGTTACCAGTAGTTTCTCGAACTGTTATAGACCTCATATCGACATGACTTATCGAGCTATTGGGGTCTTACGTTTACCACCCCTAGGCGAGATATGCGACATATCAGACGACGAGACCGGACTGTACGGTAAGTGTTACTGGTTGGATTCACAGGAGTATGAGCGGGCTTGCTCGTCGATCTTCTGATCGCTCAATACCCGGGTGGCCGTTACGTTTAGCAGACCGCTTGCGGCTTGTGGGTGTTTGATATGATCATCATCTGCTGCCGGCGTATTGACGAGTCTTTAGAGCCCTACACAGAGGTTTCCTGGCTCAAGCAAAACGAAATAGGAGCGCATATGAGATATGTGCGGGACCGAGAATAATGCGTGTATGTGATACCGTATTCTATTCTCGCGATGAATGTATCGAATGGTTGTATGTGATATAACCTAGTTATCGAATCAAGGATTGATTCGATAAGCCGATACATTGGATATTAGTCGGTTATATGCGATATGACCGGATCGTTGAATCAAGAGTTGATTTAATGATTTAATGTATAATTATATATTTGATATATTACTTTGCATTAACTAGTATTGGTTCACTTAAATTGGATTTTCTCACGTGATGTACACAAGTTGTATATGTGATATACTTTTGTGCACTTGTTTGTATCATGTTTGATGATACATGCAAAGTTGGGTTTGTGTAAAGAATTAAACCATGGTAATGTTAATGGTTAAGGTTTTGATTTACTTACTTATTCATTTATTTATTTATTCATTAATTCATTTTAGGCAAAAATGAAATGGTGGCTTAGTTTGTTTTGTTATTGAAGCTTCATGAAGCTTTGACTAAGTGACAATTTTGTCTTCATGTCCTAACCCTAACCATTCAACTAAACCCTAGTTAATTCTCTACACTAAACCATGGTTGAGATTATGATAAGTATCATTTTGTTTTCTATTTTAAAATAATACTTATCATATTCTTTCTTCTTCTTCTTCTTCTTGAACAAAGAAGAAAACCTTGCCTCCATCAATGGCAACATGAGAAAAAGAGTGAGAAATCCAATTCTAAAGTGAACCCACTTCCTATTTCTTCATCCTCTACCACTTTCCAAGTAGTATAGGGTGTTTTCTTCACAAGTTTCATGACTTGGTGAAGTTAGAGCTTGATCTTGTGTTGCCTCGACGTAGATCATCTTCGGCATCGAAGTCGACGACCTAGCCCGCCCATTTCTCCGATGGAGCCGACGCTAGAACCCAGGATCCGATGATCGCAGTGAGGAGACTTCATCATGGAGCTATGGAGGTGGAGGACCGGATCTACAAAGGTTGTATTTTCGGTTTACTCTTAGTTAAGTTGTTAACTAGTTATCGTTTTCGCCTAAAATCTAGTTAACGATCCGTATTAGGGTTTCTCGGCACTTGTAAAATTTGAAATTGGCATGGTTGATGCCTTGTGAGACCTCATTAGTGTGCCTAGGAACCCTACAGTGGTATCAGAGCCTAGCTAGAATATTAGGCGATACGTTAACGAAGTTAAAACCCCGATCGAACTCAAATACGACAAAATACACCCCTCTCTGGTCATTTTTTAAAATCTGGGTTTTTCCATAATTAAAAATACCTAAAAAATTTAGCAGGGAAAGATAAGAATTCTGGTGAAAAACGAACCCCCAATTCCTTCATATGGCCGTGGAACCGCGGCGTTGACCCACCATTAGCGGCGGTTCCGCGGCAATCTAAGCGTATTAGGGGCAGTTCTTTGCACAGTAATTCCTTTATCTGTGTTTACTATTTTATGGGTATTTTTAATTTGACACAAGTGTTGTGCATTCTAGGGTTTGTTTTGTAATCGTTGGTTCGATCGGGAATTTCAAATTCGTTATTGTTTTTCCGGGTAAATTTTAGAACATGTTAAAAAGTTTGACCGGATAGAAATACCCACTTTTTCCCCTGCCGGGAAATTTCCAAGTGTTGGATTTTTCCGTGGTTTAAAGACCTTCTAAGTAGTGCAAGTAACGCGATGGACCCTCTAGAAGACAACAAACTTTAACTCGATTATGTGACCGCCTTGAACTGCCCTTTGAACCTTAGGGTTTGGGGCAGTACGGCGTGCCACATGTGAGGCGTTGGCTTGACCCTTCTACGGATGGACCGTTGGTACTGAGGCATGAACTGGATGTTTTTAAACCTATTTCATGTGTTGAGCTGTTTCGGGAAAACTTGGGTGTTTGATTGTTCGATCGGAAAGTTTAACATTTTCTATTTACCCGGAATGTGATACAGTATTTGGAATCCACAAGTAATTATGTGATAACTGATATGAATGTTATAAACATAGCACTTTAGTCTCACTTGATCGGTTGCCACGGAATTTTGATGCGATCAAAAATCCGTCGCAATCACGTAGCGTACGCAGATACTTGCCGGTAAACTTAATAGACAGCCTCACCCCATAGCCCCGACCAGGTGACTGTAGGAGAACCCGTCGCTGAAAGCATCCGTTCGGGTGCTCGCGGCAGCGGTGTTCCGCCTTGGTGCACTTCGTCGACAGCATCGGGGCTGCGGCCGCCTAATAAAGTTTGCGACGAGCATTCGATCAGCATGTCGGGAATCTTATTGAATTGCCCGACTTGATATTGAAAAGAGTTTTCGATAATGAGACTAAAATGCGTGGTTTATAATTGTTAGGCATGCGATGTCTAAGGAATTCATTTGATTAGGCATGCGATGTCTAAAGAGATTGCGGATTCCAACTGTTGTAGTTTTACACTTTCTTTTCTGTGACCGTAAGTGTAATATGTGATATCGCCGGTTTCGTTGTTATATGTCAACGACAATTGGGATACGCATGTTTACTTAAGTTGATGACATGTGATGTTATGTGTTGCTGGATATGTTATATTGGATCGTCGTGTTTGAATAGCCAGGGTTTTTTTATGTGAGATGAGTGTTTTTCATTTTCATTCATGTAAAAAACTTGTATGTAATTTTCTTTTATTGGGGCACTTCCAGGTTGCGGAAGATGTCACCTTTTGTATATTATTTACTTTTCCGCACTAGGATAGACCCAAGGAGGAGAGCATAAGTAACCGGGTTCTGGAGTCCAGTGGGAGACCAACTCGAGGAGTCGAGTCCAGGTATCCTAACTCTAGAATTGGAAGGGTTGCTTGCCGCTCTCGTAGGGGTCTAGGGGTGTGGGTTAGGCTATTCATCGCGACCGTGGAATCCGTGTTTTATACTGGCTCGTATTGAAAACACGGACGTCCTAGTATATCCAATATTTCATATGTTTCTTCTGCTGCGATATCTGTGATGTGATCATGATATGTTCTGTGATGGATACTGTATATAGTATATATGATATATTATATAGGCGTTACTTATGTTTTACACCCACGCTAGCCCTGCCCCGCTCTGCCGTTAGTTACCTAACCTAACGGTGCACGAGGGGACATCGAGGCGAATGCGGATGGCATAAGTGTACGTCGTATTTATCTGTGATGTTTAGGTACTTAATGATAGGACTTCATTAATATGATTAATGAAATAAAAGAAACCTAAAGATGTTGTAGAATCGAATTTCAAAATAAAACAGGTAGCTACAGTTCTTGTTTTGCATCGCGGTGTTCCTTGTAGAACATCCCGCACCTTATTCAATAAGGAAAGGACCGAGATCCCTTCACCGGGAGTGACTCCTTTAGCAATAACTGGCAGATGCTACACCCCTCGGTTTGTCTTTTTGATTGCTTCTATAGTTTCTTCTTTGCACAGTGATATATATGATATATCCCGCACCTCATTCGACGAGGAAAGGACCGACGATCCCTTCACCGGGAGTGACTCCTTTAGCAAAACTAGAAAAGCCTTAAAAACACTCCATTTTAAAATCATTTGATTCTACAACGATATCAAGTTCATTACGCAATAGGTTTTCAGAAAAACCTGTCGTTGCCCTCCGTCATTTCAGATAAGTAGTAGTTAGTATTCGTGCTACGTTTGTTGGCCTTTGTCAAGGCGTAGTGTGCGGTAGCTAACTGGTGCTTATCTGCTTATGCATATGATGCAGATTGGGTTAGGGCAGTCGTGCGACCTTGTTGGCCTTTGTCAAGGGTCGTGCGGGTGCGTTTAATTCAATCAGGAAATGACGAGTTGAACTTGACTAGCATCCTATGGTTTGTTGGCCTTTGTCAAGGTCATAGGAGGTTAGGGGCAAAATTATCGGGAATTTCAAGTGTTGAAATTTGCAATGAGATTGCATACCTTCTATGAGATAGTTGGATCCTGATACCCGCTGCGAGTAGGAGTTACTCCTGGGAGAGTTTTATACATTACAATTAGCCGATCAAGTAGGTGTCTAGAAAGGTGTTAACGAGGTTACGCCTCTGGGAAAACGAGGTTTACATTAATTAGGTTCGTGCGAAATTACGGGAACCTCCCTCAAAGTACCGACACTGGCCTGGCTGAAAGATTGGCGAACTTGTAGTGTGTAATTAATCCCGGCTAGTCTTTCCTTTTAGGGTTTGAAGGAAGATTTGATAAAAACAGTGGGAGCCATCCTGATTAGATAAAATAATAACCAATCTATTCTTGCAAGAGCGCACACTGAGTGTTTTCTTCTCTCTCTCTCCAGGTAGCGACCATATCACGCCTTAATCAAGATTATAATACGGATATTTGACCGAACCCGCTTGTTATACTGAGCTGGGGAACGTTGGTCCCGCTCCAACTTATAATTGTTATAAGACAGAGCAGGAAATAGGGGATTACCAGAATTCCCGTGCCGCCCAAACGAAGAAAGTGCATATGATGCATCTCCTTCGGGTGTGTTCATTATACAGAACTGTTTCTCTGTATCCTCTACGTCCTGGGTATTTGATACCGGATCAGGATCCCAGATATGTAATCTGTTACATAGGGCTACAGAAAGGTAGAGAACTGAGAACGGGTGATAAGTTTCATGAGGCAGAAAACGGGGCAAGTGTTGCAGCCAAGTCTGTTGGTCACTGTCACCCTGTATTACCAATACATTGATTCTGAACGAATGTTATTAGATACCGAACCTGATATACAAAATCATATCAGTCTCTTTATTAGTAAAGAAACGATAAAATTTTGTATTGTTGGATAATGTTTTGAACATTTCCTATATCAAAAGTTGATCGGATCAGGCACGTTATCTAAAAGCATTGATGTTCTAAATCAAACTACAGTTCTTAGTATACAGAACACACACAAGAGGAAGAGTTCAGAACTGAACGAATCCTTCTTGAGGTATTGTAGACTAGGTCATATCAATGCGACCAGACTAGCTGAAGTTACATATAGATGCATATTTAATTGAATTTACATCTTGTGAAACTTGCCAGTCATGTCACAGAGATAAGATGACCATAGCTCTGTTTATTGGAAACAGAGAAAGAGTTAGTAAACTCTTGGGACTGATACATGATGATGTATGTAAGGTCCCCTGTCTACATATGCCAGGACCGGTTCTTTATACTTCATTACATTCTCTGATAATCTCTTAAGATTCAGACATATGTTCCTGTTGAGACACAAGTCCGAACCTTTTGAGATATTCACAGAATATAAGTTAGAAGTAGAGAACCAATACGGGTATAAGTATTATGTCCTTTGATGTGATCAAGGAGGAGAATACTTGTGCATAGAATTCCTGAACTATTCTAAAGGAGAATGAGATTCTCTTTCAGCATTACTCCTCCGTATACACCATAGCACGATGGTATATCGGGGCGAAGCAATCACACCCTATATGATAAGGTGTGCTCTATGATGAGTACTACTGAGTTACCTATTTCCTTATGGGAGTTATGCACTTGAGAAGCTGCATACCTATTGAAAAGGGTTCAAATCAAATCACTTGCCTACCACTTCATATGTGATATGGAAAGGGAAGAGCCCGTATCTTAAGTTAGTTAAGATTTGGGGTTGTCCAGCCTATGTCTGAAAAGCAAAATCCGGACAAGCTCGAGGCAAGGTCTGTAATGTAGAACTGGAAAGGTTCCAGCTATACAAACTACAGCAGATGATTTGATAAAACTAAAGGATTCAATAGTTACCAACGAACCTCAGCCTCTCCGCCGATCTAGTAGGGTTTTCTCACCCACCTGAGAGATACTTCTGTTTCTCTATGACAGTGGGAGCGAGAATTGCATCATGAGATGATGACCAACTAGTTTCAAGCTGGCCATCAGGAGTGGGACTCTGTAAGAATGGCTGGATGCTTAGCGATCTGAGATGGAATCCTTATACACCAACAAAGTATGGACTTTGGTTGCTATATCTGAAGGGTTAAATCCCCATCAGGAGCAAGTATATCTTGAGAAGATTACTTGGTGTAGATGGAAAGGTTGAGACTTTCAAAGCTAGACTTGTTAAAGGTTTTCGTCGTCGACCATGCGTGGATAATGATGAAACCTTTTCCAGTGGCTATGCTTAAGTCCATCCGAATCCTACTTGCCACGGCTACATACCATGACTATGATATCTGGCGGTTGGGTGTCATGACTGCTTTTCTAAAATGATGTTTTAGAAGAGGGCGTCTATAAGTACACAGCCAGAGGGCTTCGTAAACAGTGGGAGTAGCGGAAACGTGTACAAGATGCTTTATAGGATAAAGCAGGCATCGCGGAGTTGGAACATCTATTTTGATGTGGTAGTCAAATAGTTTGACTTCATCAAAAGGGTAGATGAACCTTGTATATACAAAAGGGTAGTAGGGAGTATGGTGGTGATCCTCGTAGAGTACGTGGATGACATACTCTTGATAGGGAAGGAGTTTCCTATGCTACGCTCGATCAATCTCCGCTTATCACAATGATTCTCCATATAGGATCAAAGTGATACCTCCTAAATCCTGGATTTTGGATCCATGAGATAGATCTAATTCGATGTTAGGAGACTCACTAGTTGTAGTGAGATGGTATCAATTGATCCTGGGGAGAATCACTGGAAAGGTTCTAGGGTGATAAGGACGACTGAATGTCAGTCACAGGCATTGTCTTTACCCTCAGTGGAGGGACAGTATGTTGGAAGAGTTCCAAGCTAAATACCGTGGCTTACTAGACGATAAAGGCTGGATACATCGCTACTTAAGATGCTACCAAAGAGGCAGTCTGGATGTATATTTGTTCATGAGATGAACTTAGTTCCTCCCATTGTGTGACAATGGAGTTGTGGCTTATGCCAAGGAACGTCCGTCCCATCAGTGATCCAGACATATTCTGAGGCAGCATCACCTGATCATAGGGATGGTTGATCTCCAAGGAGATCGAGGTTAGGAGAGTAGACTCAGAGGACAACACGGCGGATCCACTCACAAAGGCCTTTTCCCAGAGAGAGAATTTTATGGGATGGTTGAGTATGAGATACTAAAACCACTGCTATCAGATGGCCCTACTGCAAGTGGGAGTTTGTTAGTTATATGTATGCCCTAGAGGCCATTGCTATACATAGGATGTATATTGTAGTGGATGCTGGGACATATATAGGGAGGACTTTCTTGCTCGATATGATAATATTCTATCTGGTTACTCTTTACCTTAACGTGTATACTAATTGTCTCTCTGTTACATGTTGGTAAAGCCCTTAGGATGTGTACTTGACTACCTGGACTATGATGCGGATCATACTAGTGGGGACATGGTCGTCCATAAGTACATCTTTCAAAGTCCCTAGTCGTGGGTATATCGAGACGGGGCATCGATATACCAGAGTAGACTAACATATACCTTCTCGACCCATACAGATGGGTGATGGATGATCCCATATCCATTGGTGTTTGACATCGGAGATGATATACGGGTGCTCAGTGGAGACTGGGTACACTGGACGGACTCGCCGAGAACTCCCAGATGGTATTATACCTTACGTCAGATGGCAGTTCTCTGGTGACACTGGTACAGAGTAGTCTGTTGACCCGAGATCGTCATAGAGTCTTGTGTGGTTCCCACTGTGCTTTGATTTCCACCTTACCACGTCCAAGAGGGCGTGCAAAACGGTGGTTTTTGGGTACAGTCCCGAATCACATGGAGGTAATGAGCGATAGGAGGGGATTCGTCTCTCCCGGTATAGGGAGTTGATGTTGCGCTGCGTTCGATTGGCTATAACCGGAAATCCCTGGCCAGGGGTGCTGAGATTTACTGGTAAGTGTTACCAGTAGTTTCTCGAACTGTTATAGACCTCATATCGACACGACTTATCGAGCTATTGGGTTCTGACGTTTACCACCCCTAGGCGAGATATGCGACATATCAGACGACGAGACCGGACTGTACGGTAAGTGTTACTGGTTGGATTCACAAGAGTATGAGCGGGCTTGCTCGTCGATCTTCTGATCGCTCAATACCCGGGTGGCCGTTACGTTTAGCAGACCGCTTGCGGCTTGTGGGTGTTTGATATGATCATCATCTGCTGCCGGCGTATTGACGAGTCTTTAGAGTCCTACACAGAGGTTTCCTGGCTCAAGCAAAACGAAATAGGAGCGCATATGAGATATGTGCGGGACCGAGAAAAATGCGTGTATGTGATACCGTATTCTATTCTCACGATGAATGTATCGAATGGTTGTATGTGATATAACCTAGTTATCGAATCAAGGATTGATTCGATAAGCCGATACATTGGATATTTGTCGGTTATATGCGATATGACCGGATCGTTAAATCAAGTGTTGATTTAATGATTTAATGTTTAATTATATATTTGATATATTACTTTGCATTAACTAGTATTGGTTCACTTAAATTGGATTTTCTCACTTGATGTACACAAGTTGTATATGTGATATACTTTTGTGCACTTGTTTGTATCATGTTTGATGATACATGCAAACTTGGGTTTGTGTAAAGAATTAAACCATGGTAATGCTAATGGTTAGGGTTTTGATTTACTTACTTATTCATTTATTTATTTATTCATTAATTCATTTTGGGCAAAAATGAAATGGTGGCTTAGTTTGTTTTGTTGTTGAAGCTTCATGAAGCTTTGACTAAGTGACCATTTTGTCTTCATGTCCTAACCCTAACCATTCAACTAAACCCTAGTTAATTCTATACACTAAACCATGGTTGAGATTATGATAAGTATCATTTTGTTTTCTATTTTAAAATAATACTTATCATATTCTTTCTTCTTCTTCTTCTTCTTGAACAAAGAAGAAAACCTTGCCTCCATCAATGGCAACATGAGAAAAAGAGTGAGAAATCCAATTCTAAAGTGAACCCACTTCCTATTTCTTCATCCTCTACCACTTGCCAAGTAGTATAGGGTGTTTTCTTCACAAGTTTCATGACTTGGTGAAGTTGGAGCTTGATCTTGTGTTGCCTCGACGTAGATCATCTTCGGCATCGAAGTCGACGACCTAGCCCGCCCGTTTCTCTGATGAAGCCGACGCTAAAGCCCGGGATCCGATGATCGCAGCGAGGGGACTTCATCACGGAGCTATGGAGGTGGAGGACCGGATCTACAAAGGTTGTATTTTCGGTTTACTCTTAGTTAAGTTGTTAACTAGTTATCGTTTTCGCCTAAAATCTAGTTAACGATCCGTATTAGGGTTTCTCGGCACTTGTAAAATTTGAAATTGGCATGGTTGATGCCTTGTGAGACCTCATTAGTGTGCCTAGGAACCCTACATGTTGCGGCTGCCTCGACGAAGTTTGCTCTCCGGTCAAGCTCGTCGAAGAAGTCGCATGTCGAGGATTCTTTATACGGGCTCCTGCATCAAAACCGAGGCAACTGGGGCATCCAGTTTGCTAGCCTAGATGTCCAAGAAAGAAGTAGAGATAGTTTGTGAACACTTGTCTCAAGGCACCCAAGAATTTCGGTGGAGGTAAATGAAGTTGTCATTTTGAAGTAAAGAGTGATCAAAGGATTTTTGCATGGCAAAATCAAGCAAACAAATTGGGCTCCCACTTGTGAGCTCGGCCAGAATTGGGCACACAAAATGTTCACTGGGAATGCAATAATCAAGTGGTGAAGTGAATATATTAATTTTCTCACAAAATTAAAACCCTCACACATGAATAGTGCTCGGCCAAACTAGTTCACAGGGGAATTTGTAATGGAGAGGTGAGCTTAACAAAAAGGAGTGGTGAGCATTAGGATTGCAAAAATATCCATCATAAATATCTACATGAAATATCTAAAGTGTGACAAACACAAATTAATGCAAGAGCAAAACCTTATCCACACATGCCACCTCACCAATAACTCACCCAACCAAATTTCGGCCACAACATATTGATAAAGGAAATGGCTAAAAAAAGATACACAAACATCAACCTTTAATTTAAATCGGAAGAAAAGATAATTGCAACTTCAGAAGTAATCTTGCAACGGATCACAAGAAAACCCCAAATTAGTAAATCGGGTAATTTCCGCCAAATATATTATTTTAATATTAAATTCCAAAAATAATGTTTTATATTTTCTGAAATGTTATAGCCACGAATATGCACAAGAACAAACTAGGTGCAACGGGTGTGCACGAAAGTATCTATCCAGTGCAACAGATGTGCACGACAACAATATCCAATGCATCTATAGTGCATGAAAAACTCAACCCGGTGCAACTAATATGCACGAAAGAAAATCTAACCAAGTGCATCCAACATGCACGAATATAATTCTCAATCAAATGCATCTAACATGCACGAATATAAATCTCTATCAAGTGCATCCTGGTGTGCACAAAATCTCAATACCAAGCACCTAATATGCACAAAAATCCAACCCAAGCGCGTCAGGTCCGTGAAACATCTGGTGCGGTAGCATGGACGAATACGAGCATCAAGTGCAAACGCTCACAAAAACACAAATCTGGTAACACAAATACTCAAGACATAAATCGGGTACAACCAAGACACAGAGTATAAATCCGGTGCAACCAATGCACGAAATAACAATCTAGTGCAACAAATGCACGAAAATATAAATCGGGTGCATCCAGTGCATGAAAAACCAAATCCAGTGCATCCAGTGCACGAAATAACAATCTAGTGCAACAAATGCACGAAAATACAAATCGGGTGCATCCAGTGCACGAAAAACCAAATCCAGTGCATCCAGTGCATAAAATACCCAATCCGGTGCAACAAATGCACGAGAACTCATCAATAACTCAAATGCGTATAAATGCAACACCGAGTGTACCAAGGCGTATAAAAATTATAAACGTATGCAACTGCGTGCATAAAACACGTATCAATGCACTGCAAGCATACAAGAGCTATACCGAGTGCGTACTACATGCACAAAAATCAAATCAACCGTACAAAATCCATGAAATCATAACCACGTGCAGCCAAGGCATAAAACCGATATCAAGTGCAATAAATGTCCACAAAATGTAAATACCCAGTAGGTGCAGTCAAGGTGCATGAAAACCATATCATGAAACTCAAATCCAAGCGATATAAGCGTGATACTCGGATTACAAACGTAAATCGCAACAAATGACATTGAGGTATACCTCCTACAATGTCGAAAAAGTCGGTGCGCCCAAAACTGGCAGAGCAAGAACATCCGCTTGCCTCCTGCTCACAGTCTGGAATCCTCTGTCTCTGAGTCCTCATTTCTATGCGGATTACCAATCTCGCAATCTATCAGCTCATGGGCAAAGTCAGGTGTCCTCATTCCGCTCTGGCTCTCCTCTGGTCATCTCTCGGCCAATTAATAAGATCACTCGTAAAGCAACACGTCACTGGCGTCGGCCTTTGGCCCTCTGAATACACATGACACCACTGATCCTCGGTGCAAAACTCATCGCAGCAGTGTCCTGGAAAGAACCTGCTCAAGGTCTCTTCCGATCTCGCCTATGCTGAACTATACGGAAGCTGGTACTCTTACAAATCTTTTCTCGCTTTCTGGAAATCTGGGTTCTCAGCACAACATTTCCTCGGGAACTGGCCGTATCCCAACGCCTCTGTATACATATCAGATCGATGGGGAGTAACAATAGCTCATCAGCATCATGCACGGACCTCTTGTTCCACTCGTCCTTATTATCGCCCACTTCGACATCATGCCATGCTATCTGCGTAATGCAAATGTTCTCGGCTACAGTCAATCCGGAATATCTCGCACGGACTCGAAATCATGAACTCGGTATTTTCATCACTCTGTAGAAGATATCTAGCCAAACACGTCTTCGGGAACCTGTCCCAACCATCGGAGGAATACTCAATACTCATCCATTCTCGATCAACTTACAACACATCTGGGTGAGGTCCTTCTATCTGAAACTGGTCAGCTTACCGATCTCACATCGGGATATCCGACGAACAACGTCATCTCTGGATCAATCTACTGTAGATCTGAGTAAGACTCTCCACACTGGAAATCTTCAACTCAACAGGGCCTGTGTCGGCGCCTCAAATCTGATGAATTACTTTCGTCTCTCAACTCAAGATAGACTAGATATCTCCTGTCGCATCTCTGCCTGAAAGCTCCAGCGATCTCAGCTCGTAAGCTCTGGAAGCGACATCACGTCAATCTCAGCAACAGCTGGGTCATCTGTCTGCACGGTAGATGACATCACAATCTCTGAGGTATGCTGTACATCAACAGTCCTCTCACAACAGGCAGCCTCTAACAATGGCCCGATCATCCGGTACAAAACCGTACACTCGCCTCAAATGAGAGGTCACAACCCAAACACTACATCGATACGTTCCCATGTCACCAGAAAACATAATGGTCAGTCCTCGTCCACTACGAGCTCACCCTGACCGCATCACTGGCAGTAGCTGAACTGCGCTTAAACCATGGTGACAGGAACCTCAATCATGTATCGACAAAAATAGATCAAAGGGATGAAATGAATCAACAGATCCAGAATGAATACATGATCATAAGGAGAAACGGAATCAGTGAGGGTATGATCATGGAAACGAATAGAATCAAGGATTTCAAATGGATGTATAATCAAGGGAACGAAGAGAATCACCAGTCTCAAGTTATGTACATCCTAAGGTCACGTAAGTGGAGTATCGTATCTTAAATATATCGCGGAACATACGTACGGTACGTCACTCTCCTCAAGCTACCTACTCCATCAATCAGGGTCAGCCAATATAACGTAAGTTCGGGTCTAATACCCCCATGTTCAAATCTAAGTTCCGTAAGGTCAAGCCTATGTTCCGAAATAGATTACGCCCCAGACTCCACATAGTCAAACCTAAACTCAAACTAAGGTTAAACCTAGCGCTCTGATACCAACTTTGTCACGACCCGAATTTAGTTCATGACCGGCACTTAAATCACGCAATGTCTAAAGGCGCAACGTAAATTAAGTAAGCCGAAACCCAGAAATCTAAACCCTTTTTTTTAAATTTTCGGGCAACACCTCCTTCGAAAATTATGATCCAAAACAGATATACAACAATATATATACATCCCCAAGCGGGAGCTAGCTCTTCGCCAACCGGCAGGTCACAACCACGCAAGACAGAATATAAGTATACGACGCCCAACGGCGAAGATCAACATAAGGAAAAGTAAAGCAAGACACCAATCCCACCAAGCGAACATATAACCCATCGCTCAAGTTTCGCAACTACAATTCTTGCTAAGTCTTACTACTTATACAAATACTAGTTTATGATTTCATGGAGTTGACTAGATACAATAGGAATAATAATACAAGAGTGGCATGATCCAACATGTA